>CM055106.1:16110968-16234021 GCA_029204225.1 Diphasiastrum complanatum | reverse complement strand
AACATAGTTGGGGCATCAGCTGAAACCTCACCCGTGGCCTCGTCGTGTACATAGTTTGGTCTTTGACCTAAGAGTGTACATATGTGAATACAATATGTGATATGTTGTAAGCAATGTGCTTTATGCACGTCTAAAATAAACACATCCCAAGAGAATTTGGATGATATTGAATTCATATAGATGAATATTGTTTCTAATGTAAGAAATAATATGTTAAACCTTAAGTCTTTTATGGGCAGTAGGTAACAAGGCTGATATATTATGGACAAAATATACATTATACAAAAGGAGTTTCCAAATTCAAAATGAAACTCATTTGTCTTAATGGAGACATCCCCATTTAATAAAGGCTAGATATAGAGAAGACTAATTAATGAGTTAAAATTGGCACACCATGCAAAGAAGCCATTACATGTTACAATTTTGACTAAGATAACTAGACTAAGCATGAACAAATTTTAGGTTTGAAAACTCTCTAAAGTCACCAAAGGAGCAAAGTCATCAACATGAGTGGGAGAGACAATGCAAAAAATAAAGGACTCCATGGTGAAGGGGGCTTGACTTGAAAATAGGGTCACCTTGTTTTTAAGGGAGGCCATGGAGGAGTAATTGAGGCAAAAGGTCATGTGTTTGGCAAAGAGAAACTTGTGAATGCTCTTGAGTTTCTTCTTCCAAACTATTTACACTCATTTGTGTTCTATTTGGCCCTTGAGGAAGAAGGAGATTTCCATGGTGCATAGAGGGAAAAGGCTGAAGAAAACGAGCCATTGATTTGTACCAAAGATGAGAGCATTCGCATAAACGAACCTAGTGAGGGACATATTAAGAGGAGGGAGACCAAAGCAAGAAGAATAGAAAAGAAAAAGAAAAAAGTAGTCCCTGTCGATTTTAAAGGCCTTATTGAGATTGATTTGAGTAAAGCACTAATTGGTTAGAGAGTACGTATGATATGACAAGAGCCTAAATGCTATTTTGGAATCTAAATGTTAAGTATGGCACCAAAGACGAATTACTCTTTGTGAATCCATGGTGAGTAGTGAGGAGGTGGGGTTGAAGTAGGGAGGGAAGATTTTTGGCCAAAGCTTTAGCTATAATCTTGTAGATGTTATTAAGGATTGTTGAAGGTTGGAAGTCATTAAGGGGGAAAAGGGTAGAGATGACTTTAATAAAGCCTTCAAAGACTTGGGCAGGAAGACAACTAGTAGTGCCATCAATACTTTCTTCTTGATTTTAGTCGAAGTGAAAGGGTGGTCAAATTGTAGGGTAGCACTATGAGGTATGGGCATAGGAAAGAGGCAAAAGGAGTCAACTCTAGATGAATCGACAGGGAAATTTAGTAGATTTTGGAATAAGACTAGAATGCAAGAATCATATCATGATCAAAGGTGGAGGATCCATATAGGGAGAGCAAAGATATGTAGGAAGAGGATGTTTCTCATCTTAATGATTGGAAGAAAAAACAAAAAAGGTACGTCCCCTGGTGAAGCCATAATAGCTTGCTTCTAGGGATCATACCTTGGGCCTCTACATAGTCCATGATTATGAGGCTTTCAAATCAATTTATTCCAAGGTTTTGGTCATGCGTGTTGGGATGCACTACTTAGAGAGGAGGCACTACTTAGAGTGTTGATGTATGAAAATTTTACAACCAAACAGCAAGTCCTTAAAACTATATCTGGTGAGGGCATATTATAAGATCAAATTATTGAAGTTGGCCACACTCTTTTGAGGCCCATTGCACTGCAATAAAAAATTTTCACGAGATTTGCCATGCACACATTGGAGGCCAAGCAAAAATATTTCCCAAATGTATTGTTTGAGATGGTTGGTAAATGTAGATTCTCTTATGTGCTTGAGAGACAATTAGTGCTAAGATTGGCTTCATGATGTGTAGTGTACAAGTTAGTTTTTGTTTTCTCTTGCTTCTATCATAAATCCTACAACATCATATAAGTGAATGTGCTTGATCCCACCATTTTTCATACATTGTAGGATTTTTTCAGGAAGATTGGCAAGAAAAACTCTCGATGTGATGCATTCCATGACAAAGCCATGGTGTTATACAAGCCATCTAGAATGCATGTACAGGCTTATGGCTACACTCCAACATTGTTAGACATACCTATGCATCTTGACATACCTCCAACATTGTTAGACATACCTATGCATCTTGACAATGTGCTAGTCACTATATCAACATTCCCTTTTGTGCTTAATGTGCTAGTCACTACAAGAAACTATTCTGAGGGCACAAAAACATTTGCAACATACCTAACAAAAGTACAAAACTATCAATAAACATAGACAATTTGTAAGGCCAAAATGTTTGTGTAAGTTGCAATTTGCTCGACACAAATTTTTTTAGGGACAATCTCAAATAGAGAAGCTATTGCCCCACCATTATGCTAAATCATAGATTGTGGAAAAGCTTAGGTCAGCTACTTAACAAGTACCAAATAATACATGCTTGTGACATCTTTCATGTTAGCCTCTTGAGGCTACTATTGAAATCATGCAAATTATTCTCCTAATTTTTTTTTATTATCTAGAGTTGTTTTTTCATTTCTACCTACTGCCATAATCCAAGTTCGTGTTAATCGATGTTAGTAGGAGGATATTAAACTACTTGGTAAAAAGGAGCAGGAAATTTGTTTCGTGTTAATCCCTTAAATTGACTACCTACCTTTTCAATTAACTTTTGCAAAATCATTAGACATGCTACTCACTTGTAGTCTTGTTATGTAAAGATCTTCTTCTTCTTTTTTTGTTGTCAAACTTGATATACCAGAAATTCAAATGTGTGTTTCGATTTACATGGTGTAAAACTATTTTGGATTCTTCTACCTTTTAAAATGCAAAGGGTTGATGATTATTAGATGGCCAATTTGCAAGGGCACTTTTATTAATTTATTGGTTTTGTTATTGTATTTTATGGATTTGATTCTGGTGTTTGTAACGTTTTATAAGAATAACTTGAAGAAGCGTGACACTGGGATTAAATGTGATATGAAAGATCATGACAAGCTTTGTCATACATGAGCAACATCGGGACAACTTTGAAAACAAAAATATCTCAGAGGTGAAAAAAGAAAAACAAGGTGATATGAAAGATCGCGACAAGCTTTGTCCTACATGAACAAAGATGGAGATGCTTTGAAAACTAGAGGAACTTACAGGTGGAAAGATCAAAAGGTGATATGAACGATTGTGATAGGCTCTACCCTATATGTGTACCCTCAAAGATAAAAGAATAATTGAATCACTAATAAAAGGGCAAAAGAAAATGATAGCGATTTGAAGAGAGGTAAAAAAAATGTAGATTCTCACTCGAATTTGGGAAATAGAGACACATCATCTTTGAGCAAATTATCATGTTAGCTTATCGTCGAGCTAAATAACGGGTATGTTTAGAAATTGCAAAAATTAAGCTGGTAATTTGCAAAATAGAAGCGAGTGAAGGGTTAAAAAAGAAAAGTAAAGACGCTGAGTATGTAGACATACAAAAGAGTTGATTGGAAGTTGGAAACCGAGTTGCATCTTGGGTCTTTGAAGGTAGAACATTAGAATAGAAGAAAAAAAAATAGAAGAGGGTGAGGATGGAGACATCCAAAAGATTTGATTGGCACTGGGAAACTAAGTTGAAATTTGAAGTTAAACATCAAAGTAGAAGATAAATAGAATAAAGAGGATGAGCAAGAGACATCCAAAAGAGGTGATTGGAACTTGTAACCTAAGTTAGGTCTTTGGATGAAAACACTAGAATAGAAGAGAAAAAAAAACTAGAGGGTGAGGATGGAGACATCCACAAGAGGTGATTAGAACTTAGAAACTTAGTTGGGTCTCTGAATCAAACATTAGTTAGAATAGATGAGAGGGAAAAAAAATGGAGGGTGAGGATGGAGACATCCAAAAGAGGTGATTGGAACTTGGAAACTAAGTTGGGTCTTGGGTCTTTGAATCTAAAACATCAGAGTAGAACAGAGGGAAAAAAAAGAAAAGAGGTTGAGGATGGAGACATGCAGAAAAGGTAGCTGGAACTTGGAACTTGGAACTTGGGAAACTGATTTGCGTCTTTGAAGTAAGAACATTGGAATAGATGGTACACGAGGCTGGGAGTGGGGACCTCTATACTTACTGATATAGTGTAGTTACAGAAAGTAGAGTGTGTGTATATGTGAGGAAGTGTGTAGTATAGTATTTTATGTACTTTGTACTGTTTTTGTTGTTGAAAAAACGGTCCTGTGAATGGGATTGTCAGATTTGTATACTGCCAAATTCCAATGATGCACCAGCCCCCACCCCGTCCACATCCCCAACACTCATTCTGCCCTAAAACGGCCGCTTTCACTAGGTCTAAGCCACGTGGGCTTGGGACGTCCTAAATATACAGTTAGCCCTGCCACCTGACATGGGGGTTACATGGACCCCACCCTTCTTCGCCCGTCACTACACGCCAACGTGGACGTCACATTCCGTTACATAAAACCATTCGTCCTCACTCCTGAAGTGGGTTGCCTGACAGGCTGCAGGCGTGCGGCCTTGCCTTGCCTAGCCTTAATGGCACTATACCTTTTGGGTCAGATCAGTTGGGATTTTGCCAAGTGGCACACTTGACACTTGGAGAGTTTTCAATGGCTGATGGTGACAACGTGGCATGATCTGAAGGTTTGTGGTGAAATCCAACGGTGGCTAGCCTAAGAAAAAGGTGGGGGGTGCCCTTCAGAATTTAATTGAAGTAGGTTTATCCATGTGTTCCTGTTGTCGGTGTCCTACACAGAAGATTTTTACTTCCAGAAAAAAAGAAGAATTTATTTTGAACAAGCAGAGTCACCCTCCTGATCCCACCACTCTGGCAGGTTTGCTGTGACCAATCCTCGCCCTGGCCTAATTACTTGGAGGTCAAGGGTCAAAGACAACGCCCTGGCCTAATTATCTGGAAGTCAAGCGTCAAAGACAATGCCCTTCCCTAATTACTCGGAAGTCAAGGGTCAAAAGGCAATGTCCCTTGGCCCTTGTGGATAATGAAAGATAACTAGCAAGTGACAATACTGGTGAGTCTCAAGTCTCAATCCTTGATTAAATTTTGACCTGCTACTTTGCCTTGGGAAAAGCCAGGGATAATCTTGTATATTTTGAAAGGCTCATTGTCAAGCAGGTGGGTTGATGTAGCCATTGCTTTTAAAAATTTGACAAATACAAAGGGGGCAATTGTTGGAATTGACAATTTTTTGTTAGTGTCAATTTTGTAAGTTTCTCTTGTGAAAAAACAACTAGTTTTTATTATAGATTTCAAATTCAAAGGCTTAATTGTAGTCTTTTATTGACTTTATTGAGATGTTGTGAGCTTTTTATAAGGTTGCATTGAGATATTTTAAAGAACAAAAACATATCAATAATTGGAAGATGTTGAGTACTCATCTATAGACAATCTCTTTTCCTCACTATTTTAAGGCTAGTAGGTCTCAATGTTATTGGATGATAAAGTCTCAAGGCAACTTTTTATCTTGCATAGTCAACCCCACATCATTGGTTGTAGGTTGATTTTTACAAACTCTTCTCTTGTGACCTTCATTCATGTTCCAAAGAATTTACTCAATTTTTTCCTTGGTTTTTTTCTCAGCATTACTTCTAAAAGGAGGGTGTGACTTCACAGGAGGCCACCCATCCCAATAATATTCAGACCCAAGAAATTGGACTTTGAATTTACAATGGGATCGAATGTAATTGAATTGCAACATACTTCATTTTTAAAAGTTTGTCCCTTTTTATTCAATATCATTGCCTTCTAAATTCTTGTAACTCCAAGGTATTTAGATTGAAATCCTTGTAAGCTCTTGATACTAGATATTTTCTTAGATTAATGCATTTATCCTAGCTATGCATCTACCTATTGCAACTATACAATGTCCAAATTCAAAAAGATATCTTAAATGATTTGTTTACTCTGGCCCCTCCCCCTTCCTCCTAAATAGATTGCTCGGTCTAAGTATGCTATATTGAGGTTGTCATATTTGTCTCGATACCATCATGCAAGCATATATATATATATATATATATATATATATATATATATATATAGTTATGACTATGTAGTCATTGGGAAATTTGGGCTCGACATAACATTACCAGGACTTCTGTAATAACAATATTCGAAGTTTGTAGACATTTTTATAGAGATAAATGAATGATGAATCTTACATGCTAAGAAAACTCGTAGTTTAAAAGTGTGTAAGTTTTTTTTTGGGACATACAATCTGTTAGATAAGAACATAAATGTCAGTTCGTTGGAAGTCAATAGAATATGAAGAATTTAGAAAGCGGGTGATGAAAAACAGATGCACATTCTGCTCTCAAAGAATGCTAGTTTTGAGCTTTGTTTTGGAGTCTGTGCCATGTGGGCTGTATTCGGTAATCTGAAATTTGGAATCATACCCGAGTTCCAACCGATCCCTTTTGCTTGTATGCATTTGCGGTGGCCAGTACTTGTCTCGAGAGTCGAGACCTACGTCCTATAGTCGCCTATAGTCCTACAGTCCTACAGGCTACTACTATGAACCGTTGGAGTCGGCCAGCTCGAAAGCAGCCAGTGTTCCTACTTCTGGAATCCGGACTGCTCCATTACTAAACCCAATGAGTAGTACCTTCAAAGTTCACTCTCCGAAGTCTCCACTGTCCAGCCAGGCCAGTTTGGCAGTGGGCACTGGTCTTTTCCTTGTCACTTGATTTATGACTCATCACTCATGAATCATGCTCATTGCTCATGGAGGATGGAGGCCGGAGTCATGGGTGTGGTGCTAAGCATGGCTACTCGATTGTCGAGCCAAAGGTTCCTTCAATGTTCAGGCTCGGGTTCAAGGAGACGGCAGTCTCCAACTTGCCAGTTTGTATCTGCGTGATGACTCGTGGCTCGTGACTCGTGAGCTCCTGCATTATTCCTTCTCGGACATGAAGATTGCTTTCTTGAAACTTGTGAGGATCTAGTTCGATCTACGGAGAGATTATATCGATTAAAAAATCAAGGTTGTTGGGCATGCATAATGCAAATGCAATGCAGCTTTCACACTTCAAACTCCCAAATCTCGACTCTAAAATAATCAAAATGCCCTTTTTTGAAAGTTTCAGCTATTTGAAGTATGAAGTATGAACGTATGAACGCTACACTGCCCGTGCTAATAAAAAAAGAGTTTTTTTATAGCACATGTAACATGACCCATGACTGATGAGCCTGGTTCGTGGACGTTGGTAGCTTTACGGAACTACAATAACATTCACTTACGATCTTCAAGTCTAAACGTCTAAACCCACCAATTCTGGTCACGTTGCATGCGCTGGAGCTTTCTTCAGTGGACAGCAATTACCAGTAACGGGTGCAAGCCTGCAAGTATACAGTTGGTATAGGGAATCGAGAGTGGAGACTATTCACCCTTGCCTCAAGTCTAACTCCTCTTGTCTATAGAGTCTGGGCTCTAAGGCTCCAGCTATAGCTCTTCCTACTTAGAATTAAGCATGACTATGGGTCTGGTGTCTGGTCCCTGGCGACGTAGGGGATCATAGCTAGCTCGTAGATATGGATCGTAGGATTTGACGCTCTAGTGGCTAACATGCTAAAAAGAGACTACTTTTTGAACTTTGTTGTGTGCCCAGTGTGTAGTTTGTTGTGTGCCCACTTGTAGAAAGTTGTAACTTGTAGATCTTTGTATTATTGAGCTTTGCAACCTGGCAGCTGCACTCGTCACTGACAACATCTCGCGTCATTGTCTGAAATCTCGACTGTCGACTCTCATCGCTTTTCCGTTACAGCGTCTTTACTCATCGAATCTGTTGCAGTGACAGTGTAGACATAGTTGTTCGATGTTGCATAGACATTTGTAATATGCATCTATCGATGACAATCGTCACCCTATATTTATCTTGTAATCAAGTAACGGGTTCTAGCATCTACGTTCTAGCTTTTAAATTTTTTATTACAAGCTGGGTTTCGTATAAGGCTGTATTACACATTTAAACAAAATCTGATACAAGCCAAGTATTAGAAAAAATCTGTACTAATTGATATTGTTACATTCCAATAACTCTAAGCTAATCTCCCCTAGTTCATGTGCCCGTCAAAGGCACCTAGGGGCCAGTCGTGACCATGTGTGTTGCAATGGCAACCCAATGTACCTGCACGCGAAGTGCTGCGTTTTAATTTTGGTAGAGTCAATGAACAACTGACCAAGTTAACCCATGATTAGGCTGGTAGTGACTAGCGTTAGCTAGCACATGACTTGTGTGGTCTTATAGCCACATGTGTACGGTGAGCATGGGGGTGGTCAGTCCACTTGGCCTACCAAGTCTACCCCCTACCAGTCTACCCTTATTGACCCAAGAATAGCCCCTACCAGTCTACCCTTATTGACCCAAGTCTACCCCCTACCAATCTAACCTTATTGAACCAAGAATACAGTGTCTTAATGCCATTCCAGCCCCCTACCCACCTTACACATGTGCCTAAGAGATCACACTAGTCACATGCCTACAAACCCTAGTCACTATCCACCAAATCACGGGTTAACTAGGTCAGTTGTACATCAGCTCTACCAAAACCCATGCAGCACGTCAGGCGCAAGTACATCAAGTTGCGACTACAACACACATGTTCATGATTAAATGATTGGCCCCCAAGTGCCTCCGATGGGGAGTCAATGACCGTCTCAAATTAATTCTATGACCTCTTAAGCTAATGCTCACGCCAGAATATGTTGGATCCATAACTGGATCCTAACAAATATCATGGAAAAATCTATCTTTTTGTCCCTAATCAGGGTATCAACATGAAGAATGACTGGGCTAAAACAAGCTCCAATCAGGTATCGACTCTAGTATCAAAGTATTATACATCAGTCAGATCAGTTCTTTGATACCCAGGTTGATGCCTTGTTGGCCAAAATTGTCGCTTTTACACTCTCAAATCGAATCTCATGGTCCTTGTGAAAGAATTTCAAGCTACTTTTATTGAAAACTTATAACACCTCAATAGAGGTGGAAATACTAGAATATAACCCATATAAATTGAAAATTTATAGCTAAAAAAATTGTAATTTTTATAGGTTTATAGCATAGTAATGTTGAAATGCCAACCTTTGTTGGAAAATAAATTGTGCAGTAGTCAAATAACTATTCAGCAATGAATTGTCGATTGAATACTCAATAGTAGTAGCGATAGTTAATGTGATAACAAAACTGATTCAATACTATTACAAGTAAGCTATATTATCATTCACAAGTTCCGAAAATGAATGATGATTATGCCAATATTCAAAATTAGAAACGCAGATCATAATAAGCGAGAATAACAGAAACAGTAAACCCAAAAAAATAGCGAAATTAGTTTGTATTGAAGATAATGAATAACAGTTGCTTGATGCTTCCACTATCTACTTTGATTGCACTATGATAATAGCGCATCTTATTCTGCTATGGATTGCGCTCTTCCATAGATTGTAATTGCAATAGCTTACTACTAGCCAATCTAAGCCTATGGGAACAGTGAGGAGAAGAAGAAGAATAACTTCAACCTTGAACTTTGAAGAACTTGACTTAAATTAAAACTAATCTGATCTGATTGATCTATGTATAGCCTAACCGAATGCGCCATTATCCACGTGGCAGGTGCCACATGGGGCTCCGAGATTGGACCCGAAATGTAGAAAATAGGCTCCATTATTTAATCTATTTTAGACTAGTTTGGAACCCTCGATGTTGGTCAATTCGAATTTTAATTGATAATCCCTCAGATTTTAAACTGTGTCAACAATGTGTGTATCTCTGCAGATGGTCTTGATACTTTCGACACTATCAATGTGAGTAAAATTGTAGATTATACATAAATTGGTTCCACATTACAAATGATTTCAAAGATGAAATCTAACACTCCCCCTTAATGTGAACTCCCAAAAATCAAGGTATTAAGTTGAGCATATTGCTAAACTTAGAATGATTGTCGAATGCCAATCCCTTTGTAAATATGTCCGCTGCCATGAACTCTGATCTACAAAAGATTAAAATAATCTCCATGTTGAGTACTTTTTCTCTAACAAAATGATACTTTATCTCGATGTTCTGACTTCGGGAATAATATTTGGGATTAATAGATAAAGCAATTGTACTCTGATTTTATGGAAGTAGCTTGAAATTGACTTAGATTAGTGTCTAACAATAGACACCTTAACCATAAAGCAATTGTACTCTGATTGTTGCAAAAGATGGAAGTAGCTTGAAATTGACTTAGATTAGTGTCTAACAATAGATGCCTTAACCTTATAGCTTTCTTTGCAGCATGTGCAGTACCAATGTATTTGGCCTCTGTTGAAGATAATGTAGTCAAATTCTACTTTTTGCTATTCCAAGAGACAGGTTCCTTGTTAAACACAAATACATAACTTGATTCTTTTGTCAACAACTCTGTTGTGGGTATTTTCTATGCATAAATAAATGAACCCAACATGTTGAGGATATTGTTGGGCGCTTAGTGGGTCCCGCCACTAAAACTACTATTGGTCAAGCCTTACTCACCAGTGGGCCCCACCCTAGTACAGTAGTGTACAGTTAGAATAATAAGTGTGAGGCACTAGCTTCCTACGCATGTAAGCCCACAACCCAATGAGCACACTAATTAGATAGTTTAAGTTGTTTTCTAGTGACTTGGGCCCTAGGTGGATGTAAAATAAGTTAAAAGGCCCAACGTCTAAATTATAAGATGGAATCAAAGTCAAATGGTGGTAGGTGGGGTGTGCTTCTTTATGCACCACTAGATCTTTTGTGTTTCTTTGAAGGGCTAGGATGTCAATCCTTGCCACTTCCAAGTAGCCAACATGATGGATGGGACAAGGGCCTCCCCAAGAATAAAAGGACACCATTTGTACTCATTTGACATTCTCAATAACAAGAGGAGACTTTGTTGGTCTCTCTCTCTCTCTCTCTCTCTCTCTCTCTCTCTCTCTCTCTCTCTCTCTCTCTCTCTCTCTCTCTCTCTCTCTCTCTCTCTCTCTCTCTCTCTCTCTCTCTCTCTCTCTCTCTCTCTCTCTCTCTCTCTCTCTCTCTCTCTCTCTCTCTCTCTCTCTCTCTCTCTCTGTTATGCAAGTGAAGGCGAGATTGCCGCTCCTAGTGACGATCCTGTACTACAAATGACACACTACATTAGCGTTGTCATCAGGGAGCGCCACACTCTCATCTCGCCACATAGCAAGTCGCTCCTTTCTCTCACTCTATTTTTCTCTCTCACCCTTTCATCTCCAAAAAATCAGATTTTGTTGTGGATTAGTGTCAGTTGGGGTAAGATTTTTGCATTTCTTTTATGATTTTTCCATTGTACGGACTGTGGGGAGAGATTGAGAGGTGGGAGGTTTTAGATCCAAGCAAATCAGCAATTTTAAATAGGAAAAACTCGTTTCTCAAGTAAAGTATGGCAATGACATCTCTAATGTCATAGAGAGTGCTGAGAATATTCCAAGCTTCCAATGAGCACTTCGAATATGACTGATCTAATTATCTCTGATGTTGAGAGTGATAAGGGTGAAGGCCTTTGCATCCTTCTACTTTCATTTGATAATGGCCGTTGGATCTGCAATAGGCTTACCATTAGTACCTTTGAAAACTACCCAAAGGTCTTTTCCTTGTAGGATCACCCTCATTATCAATACCCAAACTTGACAAGTATATTTTTCTTGAAGTGACAATTAATAATGATCGAGAATTTAAAAAGTTATAGTATTTTCCAACATCCTCATGAACTCTTTTGCCAATATTAATAATCGGCACCGAATTCAACAGAGGTAGTTGATTATATTTGGCCTAAAAGAATCACTTGTTGAATCCCACTTGTATTTAAAGATCAATATTATATGTGTGTACAACATCGATGTCTACTAGTGGTCGAGATCGCTTTTTCTTTGAACAACTCTTTTGGCTCCCATTCCTCAGCTTGGTTGGTTGTTTTCATTTTATCTTGTATTGATGACAAAAAAATTTACAAATGCAAATTGCTCTCATAAAAGAAAAAAAAATTTGAAAGTTATGAAAACCAAACAAAATGTCAACTAGTAGGACAATTGCCATAGTAGCATAACGACATAATATGTTTCAGAATGATCAACCAAGAAGCAAATGAAAGTGGTCTATCTTCCCATATTCCTATCTTATTGGCAACATTTTGTAGCAATGATTCGACTTGCTGCTTGTTTGCACTATGAAGTCCATTTGTAACATGAAGTCTTCTAAGAATACCCAAATTGGTAAATAAGTTCCCATGTGATATGATATAAATGCATGTGCTAGGAAGGAGCACAACTACTATTGAGTGGTGCACAACAAATTTATTCAAATAGATCTTAGTGCTCAAGGCAACACCATGATGTTGCAATAAACATAGAAGGTTTCGAAATCATAATTGATTAGCTAGTGCAAACACCCTTGTCATCCACACAAAGATGGTGCAACATATCCATATTGAATATATAAAGATATTATTGCATATGAACTTTCTTAATCACATGAATAAGTGACATAGAAGAAACTACATACAATAATCGAAGTATTGAGCATCCTTGTCATGCTCCTTTGCTTATAATTATAGCAGGCACAAGATATGCATTTTTTTTAATATTGAATAAAATACATATTGATTAATTCCTATGGATTTTAAAAGTCCTTCGGAAAATCCTAGCTTTAAGCGTTGCATATACGAAATGGCAATACTCATGATCAAAAAATGCCTTTTAAATTCAAATCAATAAGAAGCATATGAGAGAGTGTGAGAGTTGGCCAATTCCATTTTGTCCATGTTATTCAAAATTGAATTTGCCTTTCATAAAGCCAACATATTTTTGTCTTAATATTCTCAAATCCAAGGCATAAGAAGTCTTGCAAGAATTTTGATTCGACCGCAGGTTTGGTTTCAAACTTGCAAAGCGCCGAGCACATGTTGACTATTAGTATTGGTGGTGTGGGTAGTTCAAGGGGGGGGGGGGGGGGGGTGTCATGCTAGAGCATGTGTGTGACAATGCCAATTATAGAACGCCAGAGTTGGAGTCCAAGTCAGAGAGGAAGAGGAGATTAGAGCGGAGGAGAAGAGCGAAGAGGAGGCTTCTCCCTCGTGAGTTGGAGCACATTCAGCAGGGTGTTCATGGGAAAGGATTTGGTTCAACCACAGCTTTGAGTGTTGATGATGACACTCCTCTTGGAGTAGATGTTGGTTTTTCTGTAAGAGGGTTGGATTTTGGAGAGGGTTGCACCGAGCAGTTTGGGAGTAGGGTCGATCACACAGGTTTGTGTCAAAAATTAGTGGGTTTGTGAGC
This sequence comes from Diphasiastrum complanatum, assembly GCA_029204225.1. Classification (NCBI taxonomy): domain Eukaryota; kingdom Viridiplantae; phylum Streptophyta; class Lycopodiopsida; order Lycopodiales; family Lycopodiaceae; genus Diphasiastrum; species Diphasiastrum complanatum. The sequence continues at coordinate 16,220,687 of CM055106.1, read as the reverse complement.
GGAAGCTTGAGTGAGTGGGCAGTGGGATCGGAAGCGCCACAATTAGCAGTAGAACGTTCAAAAATGTGTCAAAGAGAGATTTTTTGACCATGGGTCGGGTCGGATCGGTTCTAATTTTTTCGGACACCTTCGACCCTAGATCAGATCGGATCAAGTCTAATTTATCCGGGCATCTTCAACCCTGGATCTGATCGGATCGGGTCGGATAAATCGAACTCTTTGTATAAATCCAACCCAGTGTATAAATTCCAACCCTTAGTTAATTTTTCGACACCCAAAGTCAAAAATTTTTGATACCATATCGACTCAAAAAATCCATAATTTTTTGAGTTAGTAATTTTCCGAGTCTTTGTAAATTTTCGATACTGTCATAAATCTGACCCACGTCGGGACGTTGACACTCCACCTACTTTTGTACAGACATTCATTATAAAATGGCGGCTACCTACTATAGGACGAATGTAGTTAATTAAGTAGGTCAATGCAAGTCTTCAATGTACTAATAATTTGACTTCCACTCATCAAGGAAGATCTACTGGAGTCAGTGCTCTGATCAGGTTATCATGCTGCAAGCATTCTTCTGTAAATAGTCAAGTAGTTGAAGTTTTTTTTTTTCTGAATAAGTAAGTTAGCCATCAACGAACTCAACTAAAGACTGATTAGCGCCCACTAATTTGCGCCAGCTTCAAGCTGCTCTTGTACTCAGTTTTGACTATTATCAGAGTGCATTTTTTTGTCTACACTACTATTTTGTTCTATTGCGCATCTTGAACTCAATTTTACTGGTAACTGCCACATTCCCGATCCATAGTTACCTTCACCACTTCCGTCGCTAATCTGATTTTCTCTGATTTTCGACAGGAGCTAGCCCCACTATCAATCCTCCAAGCTCCACTTGTATTGGATTTGGATGATGGTGTTGAGTTGGATGCCACTAAGGATGATTCTTCTTCATCCTCCTCCTCTTGATGTGCAATGTTGGTTTGCTTGTCTTCTTTTGTCTTCTTCTTGAAGAATTCTAAAAGTGCCTCTTCTTTCCACAAAAGAAGCACTTGTACTTGGATTTGTCTTTCTTCCCTGATTCTTCTTTGCTCCATTGGTCTTCTTCTCGATTTTGAATGAGAAGTTTGTCTTCTCATCCCCATTTTCCAATGACAAAGAATTCATCCTAGCCTTTGTATGGAGTATCCTACACTCTTCAGCCACAAGAACACTATGAAGTTTATCAATAGATGGCAAAGCTTTGGACCAAATTTGTCAATTCATTACCTAGACTATTTAGAATCACTTGAACAAGCTCCTTATCTTGAATTATCTCTCCAATAGAGGCTAACTCTTTGTTGAGAGACTTGATTCTAAGCACATCATCTTGTGCATTTTTCTCAATTCTCCTCATGCTTTGCAAAATTTGATTTCTAATCATGAGTACTCTAAAGTGTTATTGGATTCATAAATTGATTTTAATTAATCCCATGCCTCTTTGGAAGATACTTCCTTCAAAAGGTCATTTCTAACATTCATTTTAATGCAATGAAGTGCTAGCCTAGATTTCTTCTTGTACCTAATCAACTCTTATGCACCAATAGGTTTCCCTCTTCTTCAAGAACAAATTCATAGAGATCTTTGGGTACCAATAGTGACTCCATTCTCACCTTCCATATGGAATAGTTTGTAGAATTGAGTCAAAACATCCTAAAATTCAAAAAAAAAAACTAGTAAAAAGAAATTCACTTAAAGAAAACCACCAAATCTAATGGGGAAGGGACCTAATGCTCTGATACCGAAATTTTCATGTGCAATTCTTAACCTTAAAATATGTAATCCATTGTTGAACATCAAATTAGCTTGGAAAAAAAATAAAAAATCAAGAAAACTAGTCAAAAATCAAGAAGATGGATAAATGTAGCAAAACTTTACCAAAATAGGCAAAGTAAGAAAACATTATTCATCATTAATAATCATTCAAAGTATAGGGCCTGAATCTAAAGCATGATCAAAGCTCTCATATGATTTTAGACACATAAGTAGGATCACGCGCTTATCCGTGCAATTGTATTGTGATCTGATCATTGTGTTTACAACATCATTATACAGATTCAATATTGTTCTACACCATCGCATTCTTGTTGAATGATAATAACTCTCACTCCTCTTACACAAACATTATTATAAGAGAAATGTATGCCTGTCTCTGACGCCTAGACTAAATTTACATTCTCTTCATATCAGATTATCAGTATTAGGAAGATTGCATGGCTGTCACAGATGCCTAATCGTTTCTTGCAATCTATCCTTCATGGCAGTCTAAGACTCCTACACTAATAATTTGATTCAACACAAAAGAACAGCTCGTAAACTCCATTCTCTAAGTAATCCACGATCCTATTATTAAGAGTTTTTGTTTCATCAGTTGACATCAATCCAAAACGTCAACAGATGTAGTATTAGAGCTGATAATTTCCATTTCTAGCATCTCACAAAAGTGGTATCAGAGCCACTGGTTTATTGGATTACTAGAGTCTAGGACTTATAATAGAACTTAATACGTTCTAGCTCTATAGAGCTGGTTCATTTAGTTTGTGTTTTATCTTTGCTGCTCGATTACAATGAAAGGTTCAACCTCACAGATCCGCTTGATCAACAAATTCAACGGAGATGACTTCCACATGTGGAAGTGTAAGATGAGGATGATCTTGATCGAATAGGAGCTTTGGGGGTACGTAACCGGTTCAATAGCCAAACCGGCAGAACTTGAAGTGCTTTCAGCATGGGAAGCAAAGGATGGCAAAGCACTTGCCATTGTATCCCTGAACCTGAAGGACACTCAGATTGCTCATGTATCAAACAACACCACCTCCAAAGAAGTGTGGGACATCTTACAAGCATTTACGAGACCTCAGATGTTTCCACTCGTCTCTTCTTGAGGAAGAAGGTACTGACACGTAGAATGAGTGAAGGCACCTCACTTAGCAACCATCTGAATGAGTTCAAATAGTTTCTAAACCAGCTGGTTGCATTAGGTCTGCCTATCTCATAAGAAGACTCTACCATGTCTCTTCTTGCCAGTCTTCCATCCTCCTACGACAATTTAGTGCTGCTTCTTAGCAATACTCCTGCGTTGTCTCTCTAAAAATTGACAACAAGTCTGTTGCAGGAAGAAGTTAGGAGGAAAAGCTTGTCTACGACAACGAGTACCAAATCCATGGCACTCTACTCAAACAAGCAGCAGTCCAAGAAGACGAAAAAATATATCTCCAATAAATTTCATGATTTTTGTGAGCTTGAAGGCATTAAACGGGAGTTCTCTTGTGCCTATTCTCCATCTCAAAATGGAGTGGCCAAGAGAAAGAATAGATCTTTATGTGAATGTGCAAAATCTATGAGAATTGAGGCATATTTGCCTTGAGATTTTTGGGGAGAAGCCATTAATTGTGCAAATTATCTTTGTAATAGGCTCTCACATATAGCTCTTGAAGGAAAGTCACCATATGAAATCTTGTATTTGAAGAAGCCTAAGGTTGATCACCTTAGACTTTTTGGATGCATATGCTTTGCCCATATTCCCTTGGAAACAAGGAATAAGGAAGATCCTAGTGTATGCAAAGTGATCATGGTTGGATACTCATCCACCAAAAAGGCCTATAGAGTCTTTGTACTCTCTATTTCTCAAGTTATTGAAAGTAGAGATGTTGTCTTTCATGAAGATCAACATTCATCTTTTGAAGAGGCCGAGATCAAGAAGTCTATGGATGCATCACCTATTATTGATTTTGAAGACAATTATGATGTGATGGGGTCGAGAATTGAAGAAGATTCTCCTCGGATTTTCTCACCAAGAAGATCCATGAGAGATAGATCCGAGCCTAAGAGGCTCTCATATGTTGACAAAGGCAAACGAGTGGATCTTGATTCCACTAATTATGTTTCTTATGTCTCTCATGAAGAGCCAAAAAATGTACAAGAGGCACTCAATACCAAGGAGTGGTATGATGCCATGAAGCAAGAGTATGATGCATTGATCACCAACAATAATTGGGAGCTTGTGGATCCTCCATCCAACAAGCATGTGATTGGTTGCAAGTGGGTATTTCAGATCAAGTACAATCAAGATGGCACCATCAACAAGTATAAAGCAAGATTATGTGCCAAAGGATTTGCTCAAATCCATGGCCTTGATTATGAGGAGACCTTTGCACCTATTGCAAAGATGGTGATCCATCTTTAAGTGGAAGGTGTTCCAATTAGATGTATCCAATGCTTTTCTAAATGGTTATCTTGAGGAGGAGATCTATATGGAACAACCTCAAGGATTCATCAAGGATGAGTTCAAAGTGTGCTTGCTCTTCAAAAGTCTTTCTGGACTCAAGCAAGCACCAAGATCATGGTATTCAAGACTTAATTCTTTCCTTATCTCACTAGGATATACTCTTAGTGACTATGATCCTTCCATGTATCTAAAGTTTGTTGATAGTAATATTGTCATTCTTCTAATTTATGTTGATGACATTATTCTTTGTGGAAGTTGTATCAAGCTAGTTGGTGAAACTAAGCTAGCACTTGGATGTGAGTTTAAAATGCAAGATCTAGGTCGTTTCTCGTTCGTGTTTCGTTTCTCGTTCGTGTTCATCTTACCCCTTTGAGCTAATTTTTTGTTTCAGATCCTAATAAAGGTGATGAAAGATCCTTCAAGGACATCACACTTTTTAGGAGTCTTGTAGGCTCCCTGATTTGGCCTACCATTACTAGGCCCAATTCAAGTTTTCGTGTGCACAAATTGAGCCAATTTATGCAAGATCCTAAGATTCATCATTGGAAGATGGCCAAGAGGATTCTAAGATATGTATCTTCATCTTGTGATTATGGTCTACTTTATAAAAGTGAAGATCTATCCATTGTTAGCTACTCGGATTCGGATTTTGCAAGTGACAAGATGGATCGAAAGTCTATTAGTGCATACACTATCTTTCTTGGAGGCAATCTAATATCTTCGATTCCAAAAGGCAAGATACTATATCTCTCTCTTCATGTGAGGCCGAGTACAAAGCACTCACTACAACCACCAAAGAGGTGCTTTGGATCAAGAGATTATTATTGGAGCTAAAGTGCATCAAGGAAGATGATCTACCAATGATGAAGTGTGATAATATCTCGGCCCAAGCTCTTGCCAATAATCCCATATTTCATGCAAAGAGCAAGCACACCATTTTGTGAGAAAAAAGCTTATTGGAGGAGAAATCTATTTGGAGCATGTCAACTTGTCCTCTTGTATTGCCGATCTACTCACCAAGCCTTTGAGCAAAAGTGCTTTCATCAAGCATAGATCTAATCTTGGAGTTATATCAAGATCAATGCTCAAATCTTCATAGATAATTTTTTAGGAGGAGTGTGAAGAATTGAAAAAGATTATCTGTGTTAGATATAGGGGTCTTATGTTTTTTATATCAAGCATCTAGGTGTAGGGTGTTGATAGGACCAAATTTGGCATAGATGGCAAATTACCCATTTCCACTTGTAATGCCACTATTTAGCCAAAATAGAGTAAGAGGCTAAACTCGTGCCAATTAGAGTGTAGACAAGTGTAATACTTTTGTTTGATGAAATTTAAGAGGTCCAATAGGATTTAGAGGTGGAAACTTGAGGGGTCCAATAGAATTTGAGGTTTGCTTGAAAATTGTCCAATAGAATTTAGAGGTGAATGGATCAATGGTCTAATATGATTAAGAGGTGGCAAAAGTGTGGTCCAATCATAGTTAAGCATAGTGGTAGCTCGTGGATCTACTAGTATCATTGTACTTCTCATTTGGATCTAATTGATTTTGAGATTGAGTGGATTTTGTGAGTAATTGGTTTTCTAGCTTTCTCTCTCTACTCGAGAGCTCATAATTTTCTCTCTCTACCCGAGGAGAGCAGCTTGTTTTTACTTAGATTATTTTTGAAACACTTCCCACACGTGTGAGTGAGAGTTGGAAGTGATTGAATGCATGTAGTAGTGTGTTTTTGCCATAGAATCAAAGATAGATCTTGAATCTCAATCTAGTCTTGATCTTGTGCATCTACACACCTTAGGAGATCACAAGTACATGTTGTGGACAGTCCACACGTGTGAATTTAGCATGATGTGGCATAACTAACAGCTTGATTTACTGGAGTACCGTGTATCCAAGACTAGGAGTATACTGAATCCTACTTACTGGTCATGGACATAACATTCTTCTCTCCTTAAACTGTTTCTATCCTTAGAAACTCTCTAAACAGGAAAGAATAACATGAACAGTTTCTTTAACTTTAAATATCAACCTAGAAAATCATTATCCTTAGTCTAACTTTCACATCAAACAAGTACTCATAGATAATCCTATTTCCAATTGGTTATCTCTGCAGTGGAGTACAACTCGGGTTTGAAAAAGTACACTAAGCAATAAATTTTACATCTGGGTTATATTCACCATAAGTTAGTAACATCACCTTCATGTAAAGCATTTACATGAAATACTGGATAAAATACCCTAACTTAAAAGATTAAAGTTAAAGAAATAATAAAAAAATAATTTAATTACAGTCTGAACTCATCCACAAACTCTGACAGATAATTCCTAAGCTACCAAGTTAGAATCCAAATTCTAAGATATGATAATTCATTTAGCTAGAATCTCTAGGAGAATCATTAAGATGTAGAATGATTAGAACTCAACTCTGAGTACCCCAAATACTCTTTTAGGAATACTTTCTACCAAGGTTCTTAATTTGAAGTGCAAGATTCAAGGTCTATAAATCACTGGTAATTAAAGACTGAATGCATACCAAAATAACAATCATCTTCAACTACAAAAACTTTAGATTACAATCCAGAATCACATCTAGATACCCAAAGTCCTGCTGAATATCATTTCAGTTGTTATTCTTGGATCCATTATGATTATTTATCTGATTGGGCTCTCTAGGATACAATCACTAATGAGCTAAGTTCCTTCCTTAACTAAGGAATACTCTATCCCAAGAATATTATATATTCAATGCACACAATTTTTAACTAATGAACCAAAATGATTCACTAATCATGTGTCATACAGGCAATATAATTCAAAAACCATCAGTTTCTGGTGAATCCACATCAACTGATCGTTTTACCAATTAACTTCATTCTGGAGTAATCAACTACTCAAGTTAATTGCCAATGATTCAAAAATCTCAAATGTCTAGGTGAAGAATTCAATTATACTAGTATAATACCACATTTAGATCCTTACCCAAATCATTTATAAGTTAATCCATAAATCTTCTATACAAAGATTTGTTAACTCTGCAAGTATCTGTCAAAACAATACTTGATCATATGCTTATGTTCACCGACTAGGTTAAGTGCACCAGATAACCTTAGTAACTAGGATTACACAGTAGATTCATACAAGATTAATCGTGCACATATGAGAATAATCTCACTATGATCCAGTACATAAACACATTCTTATCTGGCAGGTTCCTCCAGAACCCACATATGTTACTCACATATCTCATTGAGATCTTGTAACTCAGCTACAAGATATTTTCTATTTCTCATGAGTAAATAACATATCCAGAAAATCTCCGAGACGAATAAAATTCACTCTCAGCAATTTTCCAATCCCACTCACCTCTAATTACATAATTTCTTCCACTCAATCAACCCCTCTCTGATCCTAGTACTCAAACTAAAATTAGGTTGATCCAATACAAAACTCTCAGACTTATCCTCGATTAAACTTACTTCTATTCCAACCAAAATGGAATCAGTAACCTTTGACCATCACTGTACTACTTATAGATAATGATTCAACTATCAAACCTGTTCTAATTTCAGGTTGTCAATCTGATATCCTATATTCGAGAAATTACTAAGAAGTAAAGGATTAATTAAAAAAGTGAGAAATAGATTTGAGGGCCTCTGATTTTGTAAATAATGAGATACCACATTGGGATCTAAATTAAACCTCAAAATTTTTCAAAATACCCCACATTTGATCGAATGGTTTTTCTTCTTTCCCATATCGCGACTAGGTATTAAACACACCATTGATCATCAGATCTTTACAATCCTAGAATTTCCTTTCCAAAATTACTGATGTCCCATACTATCAGCTTTTTTTTGTAGAAAATCCTTAATCACCTTATCTGATTTTCTAGAGATCCACAGATCATCTAGTTGTCCTACAATCACTATAGGAAATTATCTCTTTTTCCCAAACACTGGAGAATCCATTTATTTGGATGGCTGGCATGCTTATCAGATGGATACCCAAATCTACATCTGATTATGTGACTTAGATAGAAGAATTAACATGGTTCAATATTACATCCTGATCCTTTCTGGTTAATGATAAGCTTCAAACCCCTACTGATGCATCAAATCTAGGGACAAGCTTACTAACAGATCCAATGTAATCCACGTATCAGATTCCACTTCTAACCTCGCAATTGACATCCAAAACTATGGATAACTCAATGGTTACAAAGATATCAGTTACGAATTCATCTGAATGAATTCTAACTATGATATTAATAACCAGTATTAAGCAATTATTTACAGGGATTACCAACTGCGAAATATATTTTTCGATCACACTTACTACCTCTGACGTCCACTCTTCTTCCCTAAGAATTTTCAGTTCCCTGAAAATCTATTTCAGCTAAGGTACCTAGAAGACGTAATTACATTAGTAAATGTTTTAAAAAACTAATTACTGTAGGAAAAAAAAATCCAAAACAATTTCACTTCTATCATATACCTGGGTTGAATATAATTCACCGTAGGATTTTACTAGAAATGTAATCAGTTATGTAATTCCTATATTACAAATTTTTCAATAAAATTGGACTGTTTTTTCTTTTTATTGACTGGTTTGGCATTACTTCATTAATATTGACAAAACCCACCCAAACATAGAATATGAAATTACATGAACAGAAATCCCACCAATAGGATTTCAGTAATTCTTGAACTGTATCCTGTCAGATTTACTGATTAGATAAAGAATACTATTGCTACTCATCCAATCTGATCGTTTCATATTGTTTGACAATTTTAGTCCATATTTAACATGTATCTTGCACAAACGTTCACTTGACTGATTTCTAGCGATCAACATCGATTAGAAAACTTACCAGACAAGTAATTGATTTCCAATTTTTACCAAATTGAAATTCAACAAAAAAGAAAAAAAAATTCAAATTTTAACTTTCAATATGGGAGTTCCCAACTCCAAAGTTAAAAAATGACAGCGCAGTAAAAATTGTTGGCAATTCATTGCGGTTCCTTTTGTCAATTTTAACTTATCTATCACCGGGAAATAATTTAGACTTAGTGAAAACACTGTGAAAAATTACTGACTGATAAACTCAGTTTAATCAATTCACTAATCTAAACTGATTCCATAGATAATGAAAAAATGACCGAAATTTTGATTTTTTTTGGAAAACTCAAAATTTGTTTTATTTTACGTAATTCGAAAATTATGACAAAAATACTGTTAATACAAAAGGCAATCGAAGTCGAAAAAATCGAAACACTGTCCGATTCCTAATCTTATTAACCCCAATGTCAAACTGGCATGCAAAGCACGCTACATCAGTCATAAACGTCATTATCGGATTTTTTTATGTAAAACTTCAATTTTACGGAATTTGTCAGCCATTAACACAGATTTGTGACCCAACTGTTAGAGCACATGCGTATGACCACTCAAATCGATTGTAAATCCCTCATGCATGTCAGAATCACTCTGAGAATCAGCATGCAACTAATCCATGCAAACACAGTACTACAAATTAGGGAAATGATTGGCATGCAATCAGAATAATTCCAAATTTTGTCAATTTTACTCACAAAACTGCAAAACTTCAGATGATCATAACTTTGGCTACAGGACACCAAATTGGGCGTTGTAAATCTCAGTAAAGAGGGAGACCAAGTGACAAGATGCTTGCCACATCAGCTTGCCACCTAGGCTTCACACGTGCAAGATCAAAGCTTCCAGAAAACTGTAGTAGGGCGCACTTTTTGTAGACCAAATGATCAAAATACATGCAAACACCTTCTCAAGCTCAAAATTGATGTTACCAACAGTCTTAAACAGCCTATTAGACTTCCATGAAGCATTCATACTGATCCTAAGATGCAGTATAGGCTGAGAACGAAGATTTCTTAATTTGTGAAAGTCAAAATAGCTTCAAACTTGATGGAGATGGTGCAAAAGACACCAGTCATCAATTCACAGGTCTAATAGCTTGCTGGGAAGGTCAAAAGGAATGCTAATCATGCTGTAATTAATTCCAGAATGATCTCCTTATGGATCTGGAGAGATCTATCCCCCAAAAATCACCAAAAATGGTCATTTTTTGAACTTTTTTTACTTCCTACAAGCTTAATTGCTAGAATTCTTTGTTCTAAACTTAAACTTTATGAAAAAACAAGCAAAAATGATGATTTTTGGCTATTTTCCGATTTTTTTCATCACCATAAAGTGGAAATTCATGACATACAACTCTTTCTCTAACATATGCAAACCAAATTATAGAATTACAACCATATAATTGATCTGATCTTGCTGGATTTTGGTTCTTACTATCTATTTTGTGCCAAAAAGCATGAAAAACCAAGCAATTTTGACCAAAACATAGTCTAGAATAAAAAGTCATTGGAGAGAACCGGCATGCATCATTAATTTCATCATTAATGAACCCTAGAACGAAAGTACACTTGCTGGAAAATTCAGATCTACCAAAGATTTGATCTACACAGGAAAACGCTCCAAAAAAGCATCACAAATTGGCCTTCAAGGACAATTCTCCATAAAACCACAAAGAATCCCAAGAGTAATGGATCTTAGCAACATGCGAATTGAAATTGGGATAGTACACCCACTTGCACACTTGCTATCCACCTTGGAAGAGAATTCCCATGGATCCAATCCAAAATTTCGATGAAAGGTAGCCCTTCTCCATGTTCTCCAATCTTCGTAAGCCTTGCTCTGATACCACTGTAAGGGAAGCTCCTTGAGATCCTGCTTACAAGATAACACACAATGGAAAACACACTATGGAGCAACCACCCAACCAAGTAGAAGCAACCAATCAACTCTAGAAGCTTCACCCCCAGGCCAAGGAACAAGAGGCATGAGTTTAGAGTGAAATCATGGCAATGAATCCACGATCATAATGAGGAGTAGGGTGAGTTTGGTCTCTTCTTATAGAGCCATAAGCATCCTGGGCACATAGCCATGCATAGCCCTAAGTTCCCTATACATAGATTCACCTACAATAGAGTCCTATGCATGGACCAACTATTCATAGAATTGCTATTGATAACTCTACACATGCATACACTGTCTCATACCTTGTCTAAACTCCATTTAGTGTGTTCTGGGCCTCACAAGGATATTAGTTACTTTCGGGTCACATCCAGTATGGCATAACTAACATCTTGATTTACTGGAGTACCATGTATCCAAGACTAGGAGTATACTGAATCATACTTACTGGTCATGGACATAACACTAGTTCCCATATGTCTAGTTCTAGAAACTCTTTCACAAGTCTCATGCCATATCTAGGTGCAAAAAGACTAATCTATACTGCTAATGATGTAGAGTGTAGAATTGAAGGAATAGGTAGTATTCCACTGTATGCATCATCATCAAAAAAATTTTGTTTGCATGATGTACTTTATGTACCTAGACTAACCAAAAATCTCATTAGTGTAGTTATGTCCATGTCCTATATAAGGGAATCAGAATAATTCCTAACGTGGATAGTCGGTCACTCAAGTTGTATGTGATTATTAGTTATGCTACGTTATTCCGGACGTGGTCGTTACAAGTAAATAATAATCATACGAGGGCTGAGACCTATAATTGGACATAGGAGCACTTGCATGGTGAATGACTATTTTAATGCAAGAATAGGAGGTCAATAGCTTAATATAGGTTGCATGAGGATCCTAAGGGAAATATTCTCTCCGCTTGGAAAGAATACCATGGAAACTCGCCCATCTCCCTATTGGAATTTCAGATTCTTGAGCCAGGTTTCCTCTCCTCTCTTGTATTCATTCACTGTGGCTTGGGTGTTATACTTATATCTTCTTTTAATCCTTAAGTGGACTCCCAAGCCATCATGCTAAAATTTCAATCTATGGGTAACATAGTTCTTTTGTAACCACTCATTCGTAGATTAAAACCATTGTTTTCTGAAAATTGAATCCACCTTATCAAGATTCACTATATGGAAGGTAATCCTATCTACATAGTCCTAAAGCTTCAACAACAAGTGAGAAACAATTTCCCACTATGTCTAATTATCCTTGCTTGTTGCCATTATGACCATGTATTTATGATTACTTGGCACAATGGCCAACTTGAGTTATTCCACCAATTCAATGTTAATAGAATAATGAGTAAAACCATCTTCAATTAGGACATTCATAGCTTGGTCCTTTATGAATCCATTCATGTGAATATGATCAAGGGTCCAAAAATTGTAATACCAAGACAACAATTATTACAAACTGTGTCATTCATAATAGACAAATCAACACAAGCGCTAAAAGAATTATCTGGAGCTTTAAATGATTGACCTCTAGATTTTTTCTTCTTCTTTGGATAGGTGCCCCTTCTCCATGCAGAAGAAACATGGATTGTTGCTTTTGGCCTTGTCCAAGTTGGCCCTATCCAACTTTGGACGTTCTTTTCCTTCCCACCTGGGAACCCATGTCAAACACTTTCTCCTTCCTCTTTTTCTGAATAGGAAATAAGAATTTCTTGTCTTTGGGCTCCTATTTAGGAGCATATTTCTCCTTACAAGCCAAAATATCGGTGTCATCAAAAATTCTAGCAAACTTCCTAGCATTCTCCAAAGTGAGTGAAATTGATTCTGATGAACTTCAAGCTAGTACTGTTTGGATAAACTGAGAAAAAAATGTTGCTTGAGTAAGATTGGGCCCATACAGCTGGCAAAACAAGGTTGTGCCTTTTAAAAATCTTGCAAATAAACATCTAAAGGCCTCATTCCCATTTGCAAAGATGCAAACCGACAATAATGCTTGAAATTGTCCAAAATTGGACAAGGTAGTCTAAGAAATTTCTTGAAATTCATTCCAAATGGTTGGTATGCTAGCCTTGTCATTCAGATCCCATCACCATGTATATGCCTTGCCATGTAGAAACATAACATCAGTTGCAGTCTTGGTGTCCTCGTGTGAATTGTGCATGGGAAAATGGAAAGTCCATCGGAACCACGACAAAACCACTCCGGGATGTCTGTCCTTCTTGTCCCCCAACAAAAATAATGGGTTAAACATCGAGTGAAACAAAGTCCATCTGGATTGGTTCATTGCCCAAAGCTCTTGCTCCACCCGTTCACGTTTGGCATTCATTGTAAAAATTTGTTGCTGAATCAAATAAATCGCTTGCACCATATCTTGCAAATCGGCCATGGTTGGTGGGCTTGTAGAAGGTCACTTGTGGGCTCCATAGCTGTTGTAGCAAGGTCAGGCAAAAAACTAGAGGAAAAACTATAAAGTTTTGAGTAGAAATAGCCTAAAAAACTTCAAGAATACAAAACAGTCTCAAAGGGCTTCCAAGAGCTTCAAAAAAATTTGAACATAAAAATGTCCATGAGCAGTGGCCCATGCCTTTACCCCCACTCCCACTTCCCTACCAAAGAATATTGTATGCACATGATCATAAGTATGGAATGCCCGAGAGGTACTAAGGCCATATTGCAATGCATAAGGTGCCACGTGGCACCTTATGCATGCCATAGTGTGATGCACCACCCACAACCACATGTGGCCACCTTCAATAATTAGACTTACTTCCAATTCTCAATGTGGGTTTGCAAATAATAAAGTTTGGGCAGACGCTCGGACTATTGTCTGCATGACGTCCCCTGGATGTCAGGCACGTTGGAGGGATGCTTAAGACAGGCACATGAAAGTGGGGGCACAGCCACCTTTCCATTTTTTAAGAAAGCTTTGAAAGGATTCAAGCAAAGATCTACAATTATTAGCAACAAGACAATAATTCTTTTGTACTTGTACCAAGGAACGTAGGGCGCAAGCACAAGCCCAGCCCTATGGTGGTCACCGCCCTTTTCAAAAACAACAATATGTATGAAAAATACATGTTGTTGGAGGGGTGAAGTTTTCATGGCCTTTCAACACAATGCAAGTTGATGTTCAAGTTTTACCTTGCAATTACTGTATGCAAAGTTCTCAAAACTTTGGAGTGTATAGAACTTATTTTGCTGAAGCTAAGTTTTCAACTTGAGTTAAAAAATCAAAACCTAAAATTTAGACAAGCTAAGTTTCAAGCTTTGCTTCTAACAAATCTATGTGCATTAATTCCTCAAGGCCTTGCTTTCCTAAAATTATAAAAAAATCTTCACCAAAAGAATTTTACAACACATTATTGAAAATGTACAAGCTGCATGATTTTTTTTACTAGTCTACCAACAAAAATCATTTTTTTAATTTAAACCACAAACTTTTTTTGCCAAGCCATAAAAAGAGCATCAACATGGATTTAAGCACTATAATTTAAAGCCAAAAACTGAAAGACGTTTTAATCAGTTTTCTCAAAGCAAAAGCTATGCATAAATACCAAATTTCATGAACCAACAATAAGGGATAGAATTTTGCCACAAAATAGAAACATACGCATCTTGAACATGAAAATTGGTGGCTTTAATACCAACTACTATAAAACTATAAGACGGCTCTTCATAAGGTGAACTTCAAACATCAAGGGACGAATGCTTTATTGCTAATCATCCATAGTGTCACTAATGACTCACCCCTGTGCACCAAAGTTGTTGACACCACTGGCTTGACTAAGTCTCCTATGATTATCAGCATTTTATACTATTGGTGATCGTACTTGGCTCTCACAAGCATTCCTCTCCATGGCTAGAGATATAACAAAGCATGCTCATACCATCCACCCACTCCTTGGGTAGACTAAATGAATGGCATTGGCTTTTCTCACCTTTATACATATAATACACTTGGGTCCCTATTGTAAAGCTACCTTTACAAGCTTTACTTCCGATGCCACTAGCGCCAGCATTGTCCCCGGCACCAACAGCGCCACTGCTGCTCTCGGCGCCACTGTGATCAGAATCCAACCGGCGCCAAGTTCCTATGGCTGAAAAACTTTGATCGGTTCTAGCAAAGTCTAGAGAGCTCGGATCAATGTGCAATCACCTCACATGATCTAGGCATGATTAAAGGAAGCCTAGGGATCAATAAATGTAAAAATTACAGCAAATAAGGATCCTATAACACTTGAAATGATGAGGGAAACAATAGATTATGATTTCATAAGATTAGCACAAGTTGAACCATCAAAATCCATCAAAAATCTATGCTTGAACCTCACTAAATGGCCCAAATCCTTGAAGAAGGCTTCACACGTGTGAAAGTACGACCTTCCACAGTCTGAGTACTGTACACCAGACCTACATTCAATCCTATAATCATTAGTAATCACAAGTACTCAAACAATTATGAACATAGAGAGCAATTGCACCATTATGAGAGAAAAAACATGAAATTGCTTGATTGATTTTGGTGAGATATCATCACCTATATATACATGATCACGGTTTTGGGCAGGTATGAGTAGCCCTAAACCTATCCCTAATGCTAATTTTGGTGGATCTTTCATCCCTACCAAGTTAGGGTTGGAATCTTGGAGATCCCTCAACAATGCAAAAATTACCAAAAAGAGCTCCTATTTTTTCTCCCTTGTATCTAAGCATAATTTGGACTCATTCCAAAGGTTCTAACACTTAGGTCTACTTGAGAACATCCTTATGAATGGAATCCTATGCTATTTGGCACGTGTGACAAGCCACATCATGACCATCTAACTATTTACAAGTCATATGACCAAAACTAGTCAAGCTAGAATTGTGAATTTTTAACACTCCTCCTCACTATCTAGCTTGGTTCAATAATTGCTTTACTAATCACTCCAAGTGATGATCTGAACTTCATAAAAGGTGTCTTTTGAAGTGGTTTAGTAAGTAGATCAGCTACACATTCATTGCTTGGAACATGCTCCAAAGCAATCTCCTTGGCTTGCACCATTTCTCTCACAAAGTGATGGCATATCTCAATGTGCTTAGATCTTGCATGGAAGATTGGGTTAGATGCAAGGTGTTGGGCTGATATATTGTCATTGTAGATGATTGGTGCCTCCTCTGAATCCATGATCTTTAGTTCCACCAATAATCTCTTGATCCAAAGTACCTCCTTTGTAGTGGTTGTCAAAGCTTTGTACTCGGCCTCGGTTGAAGATAGAGATATAGTTTCTTGCTTTTTTGAAAGCCATGAAACCACACTTTCTCCTATGAAAGTTGAATAGGCACTTGTTGATTTCCTATCCCTCTTGTCCCCTGCAAAATCTGAATCACTAAATGCACGAAGGTTAATCACATCTCCTCTATATAGAATCCCAAAATCCAATGTACCCGAGATGTATCTTAGAATCCTCTTAGCCTTTTTCCAATGGATATTCAATGGCTTTTGCATGGATTGGCTCAACCTACATACACTAAAGCTAAGATCTGGTCTAGTTATAGTGATCCACATTAAGGAACCTATAAGTTGCCTAAACAAAGTGATGTCCATGAAGGATCTTTCATCATCTTCATTTGGCACTTTTACATCTTGCTCCATTGGTGTGTCAACACTTTTGCATACTTCCATCTTAAACTTCTTCAAAAGACTTTGAGCATAGTTTACTTGACTTATAAAGATAAAATCAGACCCTCTAAGTACTTCTATGCCTAAGATGAAGTGGAGACACCCTAGATCTACCATCTTGAACTCTAAGGATAGATCTATCTTGATTTTTTCAATACCATCAACACTATTTCCACTAATGATGATGTCATCTACATAAATGAGTAAAAGTACAATACCAACATCATCAAACTTAATGTAAAGAGTGGGATCATATTCACTTTGAACAAAAGAAAGTGAAATAAGATAGCAATGTAGTCTTGAATTCCAAGATCTCGAGGCTTGCTTCAAGCCATAGATGCTTCTTTGGAGATGGCATACTTTGTTCTCCATTCCATGCTTGATGAACCCTTGTGGCTGCTCCATATAGATATCCTCTTCCAAAAAACCATTCAAGAAAGCATTAGAGACATCCATTTGACATAGAATCCATCCAAAATGTGATGCAAGTGCAATGATTAGTCTTATTGTGACCATCTTGGCCACGGGTGCAAAAGTTTCCTCATAGTCTATCCCTCTCTCTTGAGCATAGCCTTTTGCAACTAATCTTGCTTTATGTTTGTTAACACTCCCATTTGCATTCAACTTAAGCTTGAAGACCCACTTGCATCCTATTACATTCCTTTGAGGTCTCTCAACAAGCAACCAAGTTTCATTCTCAATCAAGGCATCATACTCATCCAACATAGCTTTATACCATTCTTTGGAGTTCAATGCATCTTCAACATTAGATGGTTCTTCAAAACTAGATAAAGCATAAGAAGTGGATGAGATACCCTCAACTTGCTGTCCTTTGCCTTGATATGTGAGCCTTGATGGCTCCACTTTTGCCCTTGAAGATCTCCTTGGTGTGATAGGTGGGTTTGGTGCTTGCTCCTCCATGAGCTCCTCCTCAAAACCAAGATCTTGATCCTCGGCCATCTTCTTCTTGATTGTTGGAGCACTTGAGCCTTCTTCAAGCATATTCATATGATGTTCATCAAAGATGACATCCCTTGAAACAACAAATTTGTTCAAGGATGGGAGATAGACTTTGTAGCCCTTGCTTGAGCTTGCATATCCAAGCATGATCCCTCTTGTGGAAGATGGATCCTCCTTGGTTCTTGTTTCCAATGGCACATGGACATAACATATACACCCAAAAACTTTCAAGTGATTAAGATTGGGTTTCTTTCCATACAACATCTCATAAGGAGTTTTGCCTTCAATTGCTTTGCAAGACACCCTATTCATCAAGTAGTTTGCATATACAAGAGACTCACCCCAAAAGGATTTGGGCAAACAAGCATCTAATCTTAAAGCCTTAGAACATTCACATAATGTTCTATTCCTTCTTTCAGCAACTCCATTTTGTTGAGGAGTGTAAGGACAAGAAGTCTCTTTCTTGATCCCTTCCTCCTCACAAAAGGCCTTGAACTCATTGGAGATGAATTCTCCACCATTGTCACTTCTAAGAATCTTGATGCTATGATTATGATGCTTTTCCACAAACAACTTGAACTTTACAAAAGTATCAAATACTTGAGACTTGAAGGAAAGTAAGAACACCCAACAATATCTTGAGTATTCATCAATGAAGGTTAAAAACATGGATGAACCTCCATTAGATTTGGTGCTAGCAATGTGCACATCCGAGTGTATGAGTTCAAGAGGATGAGATGACTTTGTGATGGAGTTAGGAAACACCTTCTTATGTGCCTTGGATAAGGCACAAGCTTCACAAACCTTGTCTTCCTTCCCAATAGACCTTGGTAGGCCTAAAGCATACTCCTCCTTGATCATAGCCTCCATGGAACCCGAGTTGACATGTCCAAGTCTTTTGTGCCATAAAGTAAAGGTAGATATCTTGCTCTTCTCGGCCAACATGACAACATTAGTATCCACAAATGCATCCAGCTTATAAAGTTTGCCAAGTCTAGTGCCCTTAGCCACTATCTTACCCTTCTTCTTGATGAAACATTCATTTGAAGCAAAGTCAACATTGAAACCATTGTCTACCATTTGGCCAACACTTAGTAGATTCTTTGTTATTGTAGGAATGTACAAAACACCTTCTATGTTGATCTTTTTGGAAGATCCTAAGCAAAGGGGAATGCTACCAACTCCTTCAATCTTACAAGCTTCATCATTTGCTGTATAGATAGACTTTATAGGTCCATCATAAGATAAGAGAGAAGAGAAAAACTCCCTTTTACTAGTCATGTGTGAACTAGCACCCGAGTCAATCCACCAAGGATCTTCTCCTTTGAAGCTTGTTGAAGAAAATATGGACATCATGAGAGAATCCTCATGTGAACTCTCCTCCTCCTCCTCTTTGCTCATGTTGGCTTGGCTTTGATCTTGCTTCCTCTTGAAGCATTCCGAGGCATAATGCCCCATCTTGCTACAATAGTAGCACTTCACCTTTGATTTGTCCTTCTTGACTTTGGTGGTTGATGGAGATGCCTTTGGGGGTCCTTCTTGATCCTCAAGCTTTGTAGACTTCTTGAATGTTGATCCTTTGCCTTTGGACTTGCCTTTGCCTTTGGTGAAGAGAGCTTGGTCATCTCCACCTTGGATGGAAAGCCTATCCATCCTCTCTTGCATTTGGCTCCTTCTTGATTCCTCGGCCATGAGTGTGCCTTGGAGTTCTTCAAGTATGGGTAGCTTACCCATAATTGCATATCCCTGAACCAAATTGTCAAATTCAAAGCTTAGTCCATTCAATATGAGTTGAACAAGCTCTTCATCCTTGATAGGGTCACTTATAAAGGCTAGCTCTTTGTTCAATTTCTTTACTCTTAGGACAAAAGTATGTGCACTCTCTCCTTTCTTTTGATAGCTTCTATAGATTTGATTCTTCAAAGCTAACATTCTAGTTTGGTTCTTGGATTCATAGACCTTTTGCAAAGTCTCCCAAGCATCTTGAGCTGAAGTGCAATCTCCTACCTCTCTTAAGAGTTCATTTGCAACATTCATTTTTATGCAATGTAGTGCAACATTGCACCTCTTGATGTATTTGGCTTTTTCTTGAGGATGAATAGGTTCACCCTCCTTACCATTTACAATTTCCATCAGATCTTGCATGATCATGATAGATTCCATTCTAACTTTCCATATGGAATAGTTAGTTTTGTTGAGCCTTTCATTAGTATCCAAAAGATATGCATTTATAGATGCCATCTAGTCTCCTAATCAAGGACTTGACACAAATGAAGGTTACTTCTATTGATTTGATTGAATGTCTACCTTATCCCACTTCTTAGGGACCTGAAAAGATCAGTAATAGACTTCCTATAAAGATCTAAGAATGATCTCTAGCAAAATCAAATCATAGAATACTAGAAACAATGCACTTGCTTGATTGAAGTAGACAATACTAGTAGAATTGCCCCTCTTTCTATAAAGAACATTAAAGCTTCCAAATGATCTGATCAAGAGTGAATTTCAGCAACCTAATATACTTCCAAAATCACTTGTAAAAGATCTAAATGGAACTTAATGAGGATGCAACACAATCTACTATCCAATCACAAGCAAAAAATGATCAAAATTGATGAAAAATTGATCTAATTTGGTACATAAGTCAAGCAATGGTTGGACTGAACCTAAATCACTTTAGGATGTGTCTACTACACCTTAGAACAGCCTTGAAGAGTCCCCAAAACTCTGATCTTCCCTCTCCTTGAATTCTAGAAAGCCTCCTCTATGAAATCACCTCCAAAACTTGCTTAGAAATCAATGCTTGGAGCAAGCAAAACTTGCTATCTTGGTAATGTGAATTGAATTCAACTTTGCCTCTGGTTTTAGACACCTAAACACCTGAAAATGAAGTCACACAACACCAATCTCCAATGTATTTGACTCACTTTGAGTTCTAGAATCAATACTAGATGCTAAGATCCAATCTACACAAGATTTAGATCAAAAATTGTGATCAATTTGAATGAAAACCAAGGATTTAGCTCATTTCAGCCTTTAGGCTCTGATACCATGTAAAAATTACAGCAAATAAGGATCCTAAAACACTTGAAATGATGAGGGAAACAATAGATTATGATTTCATAAGATTAGCACAAGTTGAACCATCAAAATCCATCAAAAATCTATGCTTGAACCTCACTAATTGGCCCAAATCCTTGAAGAAGGCTTCACACGTGTGAAAGTACGGCCTCCCACAGTCTGAGTACTGTGCACCAGACCTACATTCAATCCTATAATCATTAGTAATCACAAGTACTCAAACAATTATGAACATAGAGAGCAATTGCACCATTATGAGAGAAAAAACATGAAATTGCTTGATTGATTTTGGTGAGATATCATCACCTATATATACATGATCCATCACGGTTTTGGGCAGGTATGAGTAGCCCTAAACCTATCCCTAATGCTAATTTTGGTGGATCTTTCATCCCTACCAAGTTAGGGTTGGAATCTTGGAGATCCCTCAACAATGCAAAAATTACCAAAAATAGCTCCTATTTTTTCTCCCTTGTATCTAAGCATAATTTGGACTCATTCCAAAGGTTCTAACACTTAGGTCTACTTGAGAACATCCTTATGAATGGAATCCTATGCTATTTGGCACGTGTGACAAGCCACATCATGACCATCCAACTATTTACAAGTCATATGACCAAAACTAGTCAAGCTAGAATTGTGAATTTTTAACAATAAATTCTAGAGAGAGAAAATGTGCTTTACCAGCTTGGCGAGCACTTGGTATAAGGGGAGGTGGCGAATC
The DNA here is from genome assembly GCA_029204225.1 of Diphasiastrum complanatum. Taxonomy (NCBI): domain Eukaryota; kingdom Viridiplantae; phylum Streptophyta; class Lycopodiopsida; order Lycopodiales; family Lycopodiaceae; genus Diphasiastrum; species Diphasiastrum complanatum. Next base: position 16,199,184 of record CM055106.1, on the reverse strand, counting down.
CCACCAAAACTATAGGGGGATGCAGGTTGCGACTCAGGGTGAGCTCAGCTCCCCTTGCTGGAATGTTGTCCTGGCGCCTGCCTTGGCATGCCAGCACCTCGGAGACTAGGGTCCGGGTCACACACTTGAAATGTAACCTTATTAGATTTATTAATAAAGTGGGATTTTTCTCAAACTGACTTTGATTACCTTCTGGGTTTCAGTGTTCGATAAAAGCGCCAGTTGTAAGGCCGCTTCAAACTTTTTAATCTGGCACATAGTTGAGGGTCGTATCCCAGGACGCCAGCGATATGTCGTCGAGACCATTCGGTCTGAGATGCCCGCGATTGGTATGCTATCGGAACCATTCGGTCCATGAACTGGTTGTCTTCATATCTGTCACGACTTGTGGTTCTGAGTGTTCCTTGCATGAACGTTAATGGGTTAAGCTCTTGGAGAACGAGCTCTAACCTGTCGGCTAAGTTGGATGACTTGCTTGGGTGGATTTATGGCTATCCAGGTTGGCTTCAGCACTCATGACAAAGCTTTGAGTTGGTTAAGTCTATGAGTCAGACGACTTGCTTGGAGTGGATGTTACTCGTTTGTAACAAAGCTTCGAGTTAGTTAAGTTTGATGTATGTCGGGCAGCTTGCTTGGAGGGAAGTCACCCACATCGAGACCCCCGATCTGGCATGGCACCAGGTTGGATTTCAATGTTGGTTTCCGAACTTCAAGTTGGTTAAGTTTGATCGTTGTTGGCGAGTTGGCTGCTTGTATGTCAAGTGGGTTTGGACGGCAAGAGTTGAAAGCTGGGAAGCTAAGTCGTGGATCTCAGCTCCCTTTGGGATGCCTGCACTACAGTCCCACCACAAGCATGGTCCATGCTTGCATCTGTGACATGAGGTAGCCTGAGGTGATGACATGTGGCACTAACAATGCCAATAATGTCAACCTAGTATTCTCCCTCATGGTGAGGTCATCACCTCAAGGTCATATAATTATGGTACATAACATAAACTACTACTCACTTGTTATCTTTCTACTTGGTAGTCTATTGAAAGAGCATGCCATATTGTGTGCTCTATAATGGACAAGCTAAATCATCAAGTAGGTGCTTTGTACTGTCATCACAAAAACGGTGGAGGTGACTTGCTCAAATTGGAAACATAAGCTCTGTGTTGTCTTATGGACTTTCAAGACTACATTTAAAGTAAGCACAAAACACACTCCATTTAAAATGTTGTGTATCGTCGGGAGATAGTAATTCCCACCAAATTTGCTGTACCAAGTTTGAGAGTAGCCATCACTAAGCAATTAAACACCAACGAGTCTTCCAAGTGGAGACACAATGGAAATATAAAGACCAAGAATCTCAAGAAAGTTGAATTGGCACTTTTTTTATAACGCCAGAGCACATAGAGTGGAATTACAATTTCTTGACCCTATATGGTAGTTGAGATTAGGCTCAATCATTGTACTAATACTTACTAATGTTCAAGGCCAATTGTTAGATATACCCATCAATGGTAGCTGGTTGAGATGCTACTATGATATTGACATTCAGTTGTAGGATGAAAAACAAGTTTTAATCTAGTCCTCACCCACTTCATGTAAAATTAGATCCATTTATCATCGATCCAGTTAGGAAACAATGATAGGTTACATAGGAGTAGCATCGAGTAAGTAATTTGCTTTTAAACTAAGTTGAATAGATCCTAGACAAGTAGGTCATATATGATAATTCCATTAGATTGCGGTAAATGTAGTGTCGAAGAATAGTCTAGGCGATGTACAAATATGCTAGCTAACTTAGATAGCATATCCTAAAAAATAGTCTAGGCCAATTTAGTGGTAGGTAGATTAGGTTAGAACAACTCATATAAACTAGAACTCATAGTTTTGATTATGTATATCACATAGCAATTAGTTAAAGAGTAACCCATCTAAAAGGATGATAGTTCGGCTTAGGAATGTTTTAATTAGATTCAAACTAGAAGTAGCTGATAGTTTCAGGGCAAACCACTTGTGAATATATTCTATGGAGATGAATCCACTATTGTGCACAATGCCTGCTGCAACTTTATCAACCGAATACTCTAACTTCAACAAAAAAAAGAGTAAAAAATGATTTAAAAACATCAAAATTGTTAGAAAGAAGTGATGAGATGAGAGAAAGCAATTCGACAAAGTCAAAGTATGTAGACAGCTACATCGAACACAGCGGAATGAACCTTCTTTCATGTGCATGATTATGCCTATCAATCTTGAACAAAAGGTAGTGATAAAAATCATGTTCAACCTTTAGTAACTAACTTTGAAATCGCTAGCAACTAAGTGATTACGTAGCCAAACATAAAGCATTGAATTATCAGATACAAAGTATTACAAAGAGGCATACATACTGACATATATTGAATGCAATATGAAGATTGATTGATTCAGTAAGAAAAACAAATCAGAATGCAAATGAGCACAAGTAGATTGCAGATCGAAACCGCGTACTCTAAGCTATCTCTGAGTAACTGAGAATATGTCTGAATTAAGAACTTCTGCTAATAAGCATTAAGCGCAATAGCAAACTCTAAATCAACTCTAAAAACTGAGCTAGAATGCTCAAGAGTGTTCAAGCTTGAAAGCTTGAGAGAGATGCTAACTATTGCTTGAGATTGATCTCATTGAACGTAGAAGTATGATCAACTATTTATACTAAGAAATTAGGTTGTCAATTGCGTCATCCAATTGGCTGTTATGTGTTGGCATTCGTCTAGTTAGGACTTCTCGGAAATTCTCTTGTTGATAAATTAATGCAAGTCGGTGGCTTCAATTCCGAATGGAATGTTAATTGTCACTCTACAAAAATGAACTATTTGTCGCATAGTTCGCATTTTTCTAAAATATGCGACAGCCAAAAAATGTGACAAATGCAAAAACCCATAGTGTCCGAAGTCTTCGAAGTGGCCGAAGTATGTAGTTGTGGTTGAAGCGACAATAATCACTGAGCCATTTCCAAGTAGTTCTGCAAACTGTGTAGAAACACGAAGAAAAATTGCTAATATGGAAAATCAGTTGGATAAAGATTAAAAATCGATTAGTTGATTAGTAGGAGAATAATCTACACTCCCCCTTAATTTGAATCCATGAATGTCTTCACCTTCAAACTTTCCACTTCTCTTGGTTGTGCAAATCAATTTTTCTTTTCTCTTCTACGTGCTCATTTGACCTCAAGGTGAAAAAATGAACTCTTCACTTACTTACCACTTATAGCATGACCTTGGATCTTTTGTTCTTTAATTATTGCTCTACTAAACTTAAAAGTTGTAGATGTCTTTGTGTTCTAAATGTGAGAGCATTTGAGGCTTGGTTGGCGCCATTCATTTTTATCAAATCTAGTCTAATTTCTATAAAGTTTTCAAAAAAAGATGTTTTGTTTTCTTCCTTCAATACACGTGTTTCTATTCTTTTTTAACTAATGTTGGGCGGGTATACACTAGGTTTGGTTGTTTGGAGCCAAACATCACCCGCCAACTCGATATTTGAAACGTTTTCATGCTGATTCATTCATTGGCTATGAAATCTAAAAAAAAAATTTCATAGTTGGGAGATTTTTGTGAAGTTTTTAGCACGTGTGAACTTCACCACACACCCTACAGGATCTTATTGAGGTGTTGTGATTGCACAAGATTGATCAAAAAACAGTATGCTTGAAAAATCTAAGGCAAGAGCACAATGGCATACATCTGATGAAAAAAATCTAACTCTTCACTATGAGAAATGAATGTCAGAAATAATTCTAAGTGTTCAGTATGGGAAAAGGAAGCTGCTCTCAAGCAGAGAGAGAAAATCATACATAGAAAACTCGGGTAGAGAGAGAATGAGTCCAAAACACCAAAATCTCAATATTCACAATATGGCAAAACATGCCCAGCTTTCCCTACATGAGAGAGACTTGAATTCCTACAGTGGAGTTGCATGGAAAGTCCACTTAACTGAACTAATTCACCTACCAGAGATCCACATGTGTAACTGCATGCATGTATGGTGCATGTACTGCATGTCAACTCATAAAATTGCCTAGACATGTGTAGATCACAGAAATTACTTTGCATGTTGCATGCACTGATTGCATGTGGCTGGCATGCATACAAGAAGACTTTGCATGCTATCTAAACATCTGCATGTCATCATAATTGAACCTATCTAACTCAAATCCGAGCTACACTAGAAGGATATGTGCTCAATTCACACTCCTTATATGTAGAACATGAAATCTAGTGGAAATCATCATGGACATGACCCCAAACTCGAGATAGGAAGATAATATTTTAATAATCTTCACACTCCTCCTTAAAATTTATGTTCCTATCAACATAGATTTTGAGATTAGGCCAAGGTTAGACCTCATCTTCATAAAGACATTCTTGAGTAGAGGCTTGGTGAGAAGATCTGCAACACAATCTGAAGATGAAACATGCTCCAATGAGATCTCTCTTCCAATGACTTTTTCTCTTACAAAATGATAAGCCACTTCAATATGCTTGCTCCTTGCATGAAAGAATGGATTATTTGCAAGAGCCTGAGCAGAAATGTTGTCATTCTTCATAATTGGTAAATCTTCATCTGCATAACACTTAAGCTCCAAAAGTAGCCTTTTGATCCATAAAATCTCCTTTGTTGTGGTTGTAAGAGATTTGTATTCAGCTTAACAAGATGATAAAGAAATAATTGCATGTTTCTTTGACAACCAAGAAACCATATTTTCTCCAAGAAATATAGTGTAAGCACTTGTGGATTTCCTATCCAATCTGTCTCCTGCAAAATTTGAATCTAAAAAAGCAAAGTCAGATCTTCTCCTTCATAGTATAGTCCATAATTCAAGGTAGAAGATATATACCTCAAGACTCTTTATTAAAATATTATCTTCCTATCTCAAGTTTGGGGTCATGTCCATGATGATTTCCACTAGATTTCATGTTTTACATATAAGGAGTGTGAATTGAGCACATATCCTTCTAGTGTAGCTCGGATTTGAGTTAGATAGGTTCAATTATGATGACATGCAGATGTTTAGATAGCATGCGAAGTCTTACTGTATGCATGCAAGCCACATGCAATTAGTGCATGCAACATGCAAAGTAGTTTCTGTGATCTACACATGTCTAGGCAATTTTATGAGTTGACATGCAGTACATGCACCATACATGCATGCAGTTACACATGTGGATCTCTGGTAGGTGAATTAGTTCAGTTAAGTGGACTTTCCATGCAACTCCACTGTAGGAATTCGAGTCTCTCTCATGTAGGGAAAGTTGGGCATGTTTTGCCATACTGTGAATATTGAGATTTTGGTGTTTCAGACTCATTCTCTCTCTACCCGAGTTTTTTATGTATGATTTTCTCTCTCTACTCGAGAGCAGCTTCTTTTTTCCATGTTGAACACTTAGAATTATTTCTGACATTCATTTTCTCATAGTGAAGAGTTAGATTTTTTTCATCAAATGTATGCCATTGTGCTCTTGCCTTAGATTTTTCAAGCATACTGTTCTTTGATCAATATTGTGCAATCACAACACCTCAGTAAGATCCTGTAGGGTGCGTGGTGAAGTTCACATGTGCTAAAAACTTCACATGGTATCAGAGCTTCATGCTTTGAAGAGGTGAGGGTGTATACATCATCAGTGTTTTTGCTTGCAAGAACTCGGATTTTGGAGAAGGATTCAAACTCGTTGAGAAACAAGCAATCGGTGGACCATAAGTGGATCAAATCAAGGCTGATCTGATCCAGCGGAGCTCTGTACGGACAGAGAGCTCACAGGTGTGAAATCAGCCCTCATTAATGAGTGCTACTTCTCAAGGAATGATCCAAATTTGATGTTCTATAGCTTGTTGGATATGTATTGGAGAGTAGAATGTGTTTCTCTTGTTTCTAAATCGATTTGATTTGTTTTTAGAAGAGTTTTAGGCAATCAGAGAGTTTGAGAGGGTACTCAACTCATGGAATATGCCAAAGTGAGCACACATCTGTCTTTTTCACCATTTTCATCGATTTTCATCGTCAATCAAGTAGAATTGGATAGAAGTGAGTGTTATGAGGTCTTAGACTTTTCATTTCACACATATTACTGTGTTTGAGTTGAAAGTAAGTTCCTAGAGAGTTTATCAGTACATTGAAACTCATGGGAGAGATAGACTTCTTGCTTGCATGTGCTTCTTCTTTTGTGACTGAAGCAAGGTCCAAATTCAAGATAGATTGATTTTTAGTATTGAGAATTTGTTCTCACATCTATTGCTAGATTTCATAGGGTGGATCAACATCTGTGTTAGATCCTAGATTGAGATAGCAAGCAACATCCTTTCAACTCCATTTTTTATCATTACTAGAATTTCTCACCAAGAAGATGTCTTCATCGGGTTCACATTTCTTAGAGCACAGTGAGAGATTAACATCTTCCAATTATGCAATGTGGAAGATTTGAATGGAATCATTGTTGATTCTACAAAATGTAACGAATATTGTGAGTGGAGCTGAAGAAAAACTTGCTACACCTAATGAAGCTGCAACATTCCACAAAAGAACCAGAATGGCCCCTCATTTTGTTAGAAATCAATGATAAACTTCATTGTTACTGTTTACGAGGTACATTAATGTTGACAGTTGTGACCAACTGTCATTAGCCGTAGGCTAGTCTATTAGTCTACTCATAGGTTTTTTCTCTCTATCAGAGGTTCATGATTTATTTGTACATTTTACATTCTGTATAAGTTAGTGTGATAGAGTGACAGTGCGTATTCTTCTTCCGCCTTCTTGTGGTGATTGCTTGATGTTGCATATCTAATTCTTGACATGGTATCAGAGCAGCAATAGTCCTGCGTGCCTGATCAGTGGATACAACTTGTCACAAGCTCTGCAATGAAGTGAGAAAGTCCTTCATAGGAGGTAAAAGCTTGGAGAGATAAAAAACTGTTGGAAGAAATCCTTCTTTGGTGTATTTTGCAGGTTTGGAGCTCAGAATCATCAGTGGGAAATGAAGACACAGTCCCGAAGGCATCAAAAAGACCAGGGCAGCATCAAACAAGTTGAAAATCTGTTGAGTGGAGAGATTTTTTACAATACTTCCTAGTTGTTGTGAAAAGCACAGTCCCAAAGGCATCCAAAAGGCCAGGGCAGCATCAGACAGATTGAAAATCTGTTGAGTGGGGGAGATTCTAACAATACTTCCTAGTTGTTGTGGAAAGTGCTATTTGTGTGAGAAGTTTGCCAAGAAATCTCTCATTTGTCTGTTTGGAGTACCACAAATCACACTAGATAGTGTCTAGTACTGTCATTCAGAGTTAGGAAGCTTCATACTTTTCACAATACTGATCTCTGTCTTTTGAACGATCACACATTTCGAAATCTTTGCAAAGAGGAGGCGGCATAGCCGTCGCGCTAAAGTGGAAAATCTAGAATATTCTCTCTAAAAGTTTTTATATTCTCTCTACTTTTCATCTTGTCCGTACCAATATCGAATCGACGCGCCAAAGGTAAAGAAAACCAAGAACAGTCGTACATCCACGTGTCATACCGATATCACATATCAGTACCAATATTGGAGCGACGTGCCAGAGGTAGAGAAAATCCAGAGCAGTCATCCATCCACGTGTCATACCGATATCGCATATCTGTACCAATATCAGATCCACGTGCGTGAGCTAAAGATAATCCCGAGTAGTCGTGCACCCGTGCATCGTACCGATATCAGGTGTCCGACCAAAAATTTATAGTTCTATGGTGTGATGAATTTTGTGAGCCAGACTCATCTATCCAGTAATGGCAACTCTAAGCGAGAGTGTCCTTAATGAGTCGAGCAAATTGAAAGGTACCGGCAACTATGCAGTTTGGAAATTCAAACTGAAGAACATTCTGATGGAAAAGGAGCTATGGGAGATCATAACAGGTGAAGAGACAAGGTTAGTGATTGAAGAAGATCAGCGGGCATTTGATAGGAGAAAACGGAAAGCCCAGAATGTCATCAACTTATCAGTTAGAGATGCAATTATTTCCTATATTTTAAATTCATAAGGACCAAAAGAAGCGTGGGATACATTAAAGGCATTGTTTGAAACGACAAATACATTTCGAATACTACTGAAGACGAAGTTGCATACATTGCGGATGGATGATGGTGCAACTATTGTCGATCACATACTGAAGATCAAAGAGATCCGTGACCAATTAGCAGCAGTTGGAGAGCGAGTACAAGATCGTGAGATCGTGCAATTGACATTGATTAGTCTGAGTGAGTCACATCAGATGTTTGTGACGAGTATAGCCACAAGAGAAAATTTTCCAACCTATGAAGAACTAGGTGAATTGCTTTTGCAAGAAGAGCAACGTCAAGAGAACTTGAATCATCATAACAGGAGCTATGATCAAGCTCTTGCAGTTAGAGGACGAGGTGGAAGATTTGGTCGTAGTAGGTATCAATCGAGAGGAGGAAACTCAAGTCGGGGATCATTTCAACAATTTCATGAGCAAGTCAATGATAGTCTGAATCGAGGCAATTGGAATCAAGGCCGAGGTCAAGGACGCGGCTATTTAAGACAAAATAAACCTGGAAATTGTAGGTACTGCAACAAACCTGGCCACTGGGAGCGTGAATGCTTCAAGAAACAGAAGGAAATGGAACAAAAAAAAGACAAATGGCAAGCGAGAAATTATGCTAATCAACATCAATTTAATGACTATTATTATGAAGACAATTATACTGATCAACATCAATACGATGATGATCAATATGAAGATGATACTGGTGAGAGTTTAAAATTGTTCATTACAGCATTAATGACAAGTGATGAAGCCAAGGATACATGGTACAATGATAGCGGTGCATCCAAACACATGACTTCAAGAAAAGAGTGGTTTTCAAAACTCAAGGAAACTGACAACGGTGATGAAGTTGGACAAGTTGATGACAAATTGCTATATGTTAAAGGAGTTGGAGTGGTACTAGTGAAGTTAGCCAACGGGAAGATAAAGCAAATAAGCAATGTGCAATATGTACCTGGCTTAGCTAACAATCTACTATATGTTGGGACGATGGCTGATCAACAACTCAAGGTTGAGTGTGACAGTGACAAGTGTCTTGTCAAAGACATCAAGAATCACTACAAAGTGATTGCCACAGGAGCTAGAGTCAACGAGAATCGACTCTACAAATTGAATGCGGGATCTTTTACTCAAGCTATGGTAAGCACCTTTGATAGTCGAAGTGATCTTTGGCATCAAAGGTTTGGTCATATTAGTGCTCAAAGCTTGCAAATTCTTAAAAGAGGTAATCTAGTTGTCGGATTGCCTGATATCTCTTTTGAAGGAAAAATTTGTGAGGGTTGCATTTTGGGAAAACAACATAGAGAGAGATTTCCCAAAGATGGAGCAAGAAGAGCCAATGGCATTCTTGATCTTGTTCATAAAGATCTGTGTGGACCAATGCAAACTAGGTCCATAAGTGGTTGTTACTATTTCATCACATTCATTGATGACTATAGTAGATATATCTGGATTTATTTCATAAGCAAGAAATCTGATGCTTTTGCCAAGTTTAGAGAGTTCAAGGCTCTAGTTGAAAAACAAACATGTTGTTATATTAAGACCCTCAGATCGGATAGTGGCGGTGAGTATTTTTCAACAGAGTTTATAAACTTTTGCAAGGATCAGGGGATCAAGAGACAAACCACTACACCCTATTCACCACAATAGAACGGAGTTGTAGAACGGAAAAACAGATCCATTGTGGAGATGTCTAGGGCAATGCTTAAGAGCAAGGGTTTTCGAAATACTTTTTGGGCAGAAGCATGCAACACAACTACTCATATCTTGAATCGGTGTCCTACGAAGTCCGTGGAGGGTAAGACACCTTTAAGCTTTTACTGGAAAGAAACCTAATGTTTCTCAATTACGAGTATTTGGTTGCGATGCTTACGCTCATGTACCTGATGAAAAATGAAAGAAGCTGGATGCAAAGGCTGTTAAGTGTATTTTCCTTGGATATGATGAAAGAGCCAAGGCATACAGGATGTATGACACAGATGCACAAAAGATCATGATTTCCAGAGATGCTACTTTTGATGAGATGGGTCAAAATGACCAAATAAAATTGACAATTGATCTCTTTGATGATAAAGCTAAAGTGCAAGTGAAGGAAGAAGTTGGTGTCGATATGGAAGAGCCAATGGAAAAAGACAGGGTCAATAATGAGATTCCTAGGAGAGTGCCTAAGTGGTACTTGTCAGTAACAAGTGATGCTAATAAGGGAGATACTCCCAAATCAAGTGAGCAGGGAGAGCTTAGAAGATCAAGTAGAAATCGAAAACCTCCTGCAAGATTAGAGATGAATCTAGCCCTAATGGGTTCTGTTCTCAAGGCTCAAGAACCAAAAACTTTTGATAAAGAAAAGGAGCACAAGGGGTGGCGTGAAGCTATGGAAACAAAAATGGAAGCTATAACGAAAAATAGGACGTGGAACTTGGTTGAGCTACCTGATGGTAAGACGCCTATCACTTGCAAATGGATATACAAGATCAAATATAGGGCTGATGGGCAACTCAACAAGTACAAAGCACGGTTGGTTGCGAGAGGATTTGAGCAGTAAGAAGGTATATTGATTTTGAGAAAACCTTCGCACCCGTAGCTAAGATGGTAACTATACGTTCTATCATTGCTATTTATGTTTTCTATGGTTGGAAGATCCAGCAAGTGGACGTTAAATCTGCTTTTCTTAATGGAGTGCTGGATGAAGAGGTGTACTTAGTACAACCTCAAGAATTTGTTGAGCCAGGGAGAGAGCATCTTGTTTGTAAGCTCAACAAAGCCATTTATGGAATGAAGCAAGCACCACGGGCGTGGTACTCTTGCATTGATGAACACTTCAAGCGAAGGGGAATGGTAAAGAGTGATGCTGATCCTAATCTTTACATTCTAAGGCAAGCCTCAGATATAGTGTTCATTGTGTTGTATGTGGATGATTTGATTATTACAGGAAGTAATGAGAGCTTAATTGATGAAATAAAATCAGATCTTTCCAATGCTTTTGACATGAGTGATCTAGGATTGATGCACTATTGTCTTGGCATTGAAGTATGGCAAAAGGAAGACATGGTCTTTTTTACACAAAGCAAATATGCACGAGATTTGCTTTATAAGTTCAATATGCAGGATTGCAAGCCTTTGAGTACACCTATGGATGTCAACATGAAGCTTACTGCATATGATGAATCTGAGAAAGTGGATGCTTATTTGTATAGACAGCTGTGGGTAGTTTGATTTATTTGACACACACACGACGTGATATTTCTTATGCTGTTGGTGTGGTTACTTTTAGTAAAGGAAAAGAGCCTATGGAAATGGAGGAACAAGAACAATTTACCGAAGAACTCGACGAATTGGTTACCAAAGAGCAGTACCTCCACTTGGTAACATAGGTGAATGAACTGAAACTGGCTTTAGCCAATTTCAAGTCCAGTGTGGATGACTTGTTCACCGAACTCAAAAGCTTAATTTTGAGCTCCGCAAAATGAAGCCTTCCCTCCACGTCTCACTTGTCTCCTTCTCCACTTCCATCAGTCTCGGGTGAACCTATGCGGTCTCACCCCAGTGTTTTTAATGACTTAAAGCCTCCTACTTTTATTGGGGAAGAGAAGGATAGAAATGCAGATATTCTACATACCTTCCTCAACATATGGAAGAACATACATGCTCTTAAACAGACCCCTGACCATTTGCAAGCTATTGAGGCCAGTCTTTCCCTAGGGCCCGTGGCCTATAAGTGGTGGTTAAACCTCCAAGAGACTGGGCAGACTCCCCGGTCATGGAAGGCTTTTGAAGAAGCGTTCATAAGAGAATTTCTACCAGAAAATGAACTTGATAGAGCCTGGCAAGCCTGGGAAAAAATAGTAATGGACAAATCCTTAATCCAATATATCTCGCAGTATCAAGAAGCAATTTTAAAGATTAAAAATATGGATGACTATCAAAAAGTCAGAGGATTTGTCCGTGGCCTTAAAGATGAATATAAAGTAGAGGTCCAGAGAAACTCGCCTACTACCCTAGAGCAAGCTCTCAAATATGCTCAAATCTATGATGATTCAGTGGGTAGGAAGAAGGCGAGACAACAACCTCTCTCTAAGCAGCCTCCTCAGAAAGACTTTCAATTTAAAAAGAAATTTTTAAAAAGATAGAAAGAAGATAAAATAAAGAGTGGAGCTCCTCAGAAACGCCCATCGCTCATACAGTCCTTAAAACCAGAAGATTTTGAGAAAGCCAAACAAGAACGTTTGTGCTTTGTGTGCATGGGCAAGGGACACATAGTCAGTCAGTGTCCCAAGGGGCCATTCACTAAAAAACATAAAAAATAAAAAACAAGTTTGTCTTGTTCAGACAGTAAGTTTCCCAAGTGACTCGGCAGCTTCCGAGATAAAAGTGTTTCATGAAGGTCATGAAGACTATTGCCAACTAACTTCTGCAATGCTATCGACACCCTTCAACTTTGGGCCGCATGACCTAGTACGTATGCATGGGAAAGCTGGCAACCAGTCAGTCAGAGTCATGGTTGATGATGGGGTGACCCATAATTCCATCAACTACACCCTAGTTAAAAAACGCAAACTTCCAAAAGTACCTAGTTAACATAGGTACATAGTTTTCTTAGCTAAGGGTGAAGACAAATTGTTTTTGGAAAATCATGGTAAGTAATCTAGATCTCGGTATTCAGGAGTATCAAGATGAAATAAACTTTCAAATAATGCACCTGGATTGTACAGATATTGTTCTCGGAAGAGATTGGCTTTACAACTTAGGACCTTCCCTTCACATAAATTATCAAGAGAACACCCTCAGCTTTTAGCATAAAGGCTGAGAAATCCAGTTGCATGGGGAGCATGATGTCCCCAACAGCCCGGCCAGCAATATAGAGCTTTGTCAGTTAATTGGAGACAACGACCATTAGGTGGTCATTGTCCTAAAAGGTGTTTTCTATTTCTAGTTCTTTACAGAAAGTAAGTAAATTAGAAAATTTATTGTCTAAATTTAACGATGTTTTTCCTGAAGATTTACCACATGGTTTACCTCCTAGCAGAGATGTAGATCATGTAATGAACCTAGTACCAGACACCACATGTTTCTAAACCTCCGTATCGGGAACAAATAACTAGGCAGTTAACAGATTATCTTGGGAAAGGCCAAATTCAGACTAGTAGTTCGCCATGGGCCTCACTAGTCCTATTGGTGAAAAATAAAGAGGGGTCTATGCGTCTTTGCATAGATTATAGAGCCCTTAATAAAGTCACAATAAATAATAAGTATCCAATGCCTCGAGCAGCAGATGAGTTGTTTGATCAACTTGATGGGGCTAAGTTTTTCAGTAAAATTGACTTAGGTCGGGATATCATCAAGTTCGTATAAAGTCGGAAGATGTCTCGAAAACAGCTTTTAGGACTCGTCATGATCATTATGAGTTTAAGGTGATGCCATTTGGGCTCACAAATGCTCCAGCTACCTTTATAACGTTGATGAACAGTTTTCTTAGGCCATACTTGGGTAAGTTTGTAATCGTATTTTTAGATGATATCCTCGTCTACAGTAAAATGGGGAAGGAGCATCTTAAACACCTCATAAAGGTGTTTCGACCGCTTAGAAAGCATAAGCTTTATGCTAAGTAATCTAAGTGTGAATTCTTCATTGAAAAAGTAGCTTATGGTCACATTATCTCAGCAAATGGGATTAAGATGGACCCTAGTAAGGTTAAAGCCATACTCAGTTGGCTGAGACCTCAGAATCTTTATCTTTCTAAATTTGGTAGGATATTACAGATGATTTGTCAAGGAATATGCTCAGATAGCAGTTCCCATGACAAATCTTCTTCAGGGAAAGGGAAAGGAGTTCATTTGGGAGTCTGCACAGTAGGAGAGCTTTGATGCTCTCAAAACAGCCTTAGCTACAGCACCAGTTCTAAAAGTCGTCGACCCCAATCAACCATTTGTGGTCGAAACAGATGCTAGCGACTTTGTAGTTGGTGTTGTACTAACTCAGAATGGACGACTAGTTGTGTTCGAGAGTAAAAAACTAGAGCCAGCACAAACTAGGTACAGTGCCTATGAAAAGGAACTCTTCTCCATAGTTCATGCCCTTAAGACTTGGAGGCATTAAATTTTATGGTGCCAACTTTGAGATCCTGACAGACATAAAAGTCTCAGATACCTTTGTAATCAGCTTGAGCTCAGAGGTTGGAAAGCTCGTTGGGCTGAGTTAATGCAAGAGTTTGATATGTCTATCAGATATAGACGAGGGAAAGTCAACACAGTAGCAGATGCATTTAGTAGAATGCCTATGATAAACGAGCTGAGTTTTACTCAGATTTGTAGTGAGTTACTCAAGTCCTTGAGAGGGAAGTGCCAACATGATGCATTCTTCTCTATTTCTTGGAACTCAGTCCAGAGCAGATAGTTACAGACTCTAGAACTAGTTCTCGGGGCTGGTGCCAGTTCATCCAAGAATACGACAACTTCCGTTGAGAATGATGACGAGTACGAGTATATGTCAGATGACGTTGAGGATTCTGAGCCTGTATTACCCAAGCAAACCCTAGTGGTTGAGGGTCAGTTGACTCAAGGATTCAAAGGGAAACAATATTCCATTCAGGATGAGTACTTGCTCCATAGAAATAGAGTATGTGTCCCCAGTTCAGAGGATTATAGGCAGCAGGTCCTATATGAGTGTCATGACAGTCCTAGTGCGAGGCACCCAGGCATTCAAAAGACCTATGAGCTTCTTCGTAGGCAATTTTTTGGCCCGGTATGAAAAAGGACATCCAGCAATATGTAACCAGTTGCCAGAAATGTTAGGTAAATAAAGTAGAGCGTTTAAAGGCAGGAGGGTTACAACCCTAAGATATACCAACTAGTAAATGGGAGAGTATCTCCATGGATTTTATAGTAGGCCTGCCTAAAACCCAAAAGGGTAATGACGCTATATGGGTCACAGTTGACCATCTGACCAAAATGGCTCACTTTATTCTGACCAAAACAACCGTTAGAGCTCCAGAGTTAGCGAGGTTGTTTGTAGATGGGCTATTTAAATTGTACGGTCTACCTTCCGGCATAGTCAGCGACCAAGACAGTAAGTTTAATTGAAATTTTTGGAGGGCAGTATTCCATCATCTCCATACTAAACTTAATATGAGTACTACTGACCATCCACAGACGAGAACGGTCAAACAGACAGAGTAAATTTTTGGAGGGCAGTATTCCATCATCTCCATACTAAACTTAATATGAGTACTACTGACCATCCAAAGACGGACGACCAAACATAAAGAGTAAATCAGGTGCTGGAGGATATGCTTTGTGCATACGTCAGCAAAAAGCAGACTAATTGGGAGGAGTATCTCTCGATATTAGAGTTTGCTTTAACAGTACCAAATATTCAGCTACGAGATACAGTCCATTTATGCTGATGTATGGTTTTCAGCCACTCTCACCCACAACTGTAGGGTTTAAACAAGAAAAAGTTGAAGTAGCTAGAAACTTTTTAGAAGACCTAAACCAGATGATAGAACATGCTAAGCATAGCAATAGGCAGTCCCAGGATCGAGCCAGGCATTATGCAGATCCACACAGACGGGATGCGCAGTTCTCCGCTGGTGAGAAAGTCTACTTGAGAGTCCTAGTTGACTCTAAAACCTTCAAATCAGGATTGTCTGCTAAGTTGTCTCCCAGGTATTGTGGTCCTTTTACCATCAGTAGGAGACTAGGCAAGGTCACCTATGAACTAGAACTCCCACACAGTAGTAAGGTTTTTCCAGTCTTTCATGTAAGTCAGTTACGAAAAGCCTTAGCCATATCAGAAAATCTAGTAGGGGATAGTGTTCTAGTTCTCCCATTGGATTCTCAGCAACCTCCACATGAACCATAGGAGATTCTTGATAGTAGAGAGACACAGACTCATCCTACTCTATACCGGGAATATCTAGTCAAGTGAAATGATTAGCCTGTTGAGAATGCCACCTGGGAAAGAGGCAGCGTCCTTCGCAAGATTTTTCCAGACTTTGTCTTAGAGGACCAAGACGGTTCTTAAGGGGGAGGGAGTGTTACGAGCACGTAACTAATGCCGAACCCTAGAGAACACAGGAGGTCAGATACCACAGTCAGGGGCGTGTCCAATGTACACGTCCAACATGGCAAGACAGTGTGAGTAGTGTGCCCCAGCACAGACCATAGCCATGGCGGGCCTAACACAGGTGTTTAGATCCCTAACACACCCACCCAATATGAGCCAATCTTACATCTGAGTTTCTCAATAAAAAGTAGTTGTCGAAAAAAAATTGTATGTGAAGAGTCGGAGTATTATGACCCTTGCACTTATGTTTACCAAGGTAACTATTAAACCCTTTGGAGAGTGTGTGTGTGTGTGTGTGTGTTGTGTGTGTCTCCCCTAAACCCTGAACCCTTCCAACTTTTTTGTTGACATATATTCCATTCTTTTTGAACCCTTAAACCCTCACCAATATATCTCTTCGAATGAAAATGGGTGCTGCAGGCGGCTTGCTGGTTGTCTTCAAACGGCGTTGATAGCTGTTGGAATGGCGCCTAGGGAAATTGCAAGTAAGCCTACTCAATATGCACCTGCGCAAGGATATGCATCAATGTTCATCACAGTGAGGTTAGCTTCCAATCATTTTCAATTTCATTGCAGTTGCCACATGTAGGATTTAGCAGGCTACAATATTTTCCTCGCTGCCTCCAAAGGTAACCCTACAAATTCAATGAAGGTAGGAGGTTGAAGAAATCAAGCCAGAGCCAACCAAAAGTTGCCATGTCTGTGCTGGCTAAGAGTCTCATTAGACCTTAGAAGCAATGTTGTAAGTTGTAGAACATGCTATGGCAAATTCGGATTCTGCACACTTTACAATAGGACTCAAAATCTTGGTTATTGAGGTTACTTAGTTTGCTATGTATATTCTGTTGCGAGTTGTGTCCCTTAGTGTTGGAAGGACTTTATGGGTCTACTGACCTTAAATGTAATCCTACAGCCCACACTGAGGGCCAGGATATTTTTTTTCAGTTGTTTGATCTTTTGTATGTCCACATTGAGTTCAATGTAAAGAGTTAAGGACATTGTTCCATTACTAGGCCTACCTACCCCTATTAACTATGCACTAGGCCTTGAGTCTAGATCCAGGAGAGGCAATCATAGCTTAATCTGGTAGCAGCTTTCTGAGAGGTCCAAAAGGGTCGTCCAGAGTAGTATAAGTATACATTTAGTAGCTTGTGACATTGACACTTCTTGAGTTTTTTTTTTGTAGAATACTCATTGTTCTCCCTTGTAGGGGATTAGTCATGGCTTATATGTTCTTTCAGTGTTCTTAGGTGGAGGGTGCTATTAGTTTCTTTTGTTTTCATAAGTGGATTGTTCAGCTGTAATACATGGAACAATAGCAAGACTAAGACTGCAAATTGATGAAATGGTTGTGCTTTGTTTATACCATAGTCAAGCTGCATTCCTGAACACAAACGGAATGCTTTTTTGAATTTTTGGAGCGTTCTGGATTGGAATGTTTGGGAACAAAAAACGTATTCAAGTTTTATCCTCCGTTTTGGAGGTTTTTCATAGGGGGTTTGCAAAATGGATTTGCTGGGTTAAAAACCATTAAAAGATTGAATATTGTAGGGTCAGAACAATCATTGCACAGTATAACAACGTACGATGAAGCAAAGTCTACACTAACAACCAACAACTAATAACCATTTTATACAACTATAGCTTTCTAGAAAATGCAACTAGAAACTTGAAAATCAAAACTTAGAAGTAAGGACGTCACATAGGGTTCATTCAACATCATCATTTAGTTAGAAAGTACCACCAAGAACTGTGCCATGTCAACCACCTCCTTGACCTAGTGTAATTTTGCGGAGGTGAAGGCAATGTGCAACATGGGGTGTCCAAAAGATGTGGAGAAAGGTATGACTGACGAGCTTCACCATGGCAACACAATTTGCTCAGCAAATTGAATTTCAATATCTGATTATTGAGATTCGATGCATTGTATATTGCTATTTGTATTGTATATTGCTATTTGCATTGTGTAGTTCAACAAGTGATAAGTATCAAGTACTAAATTCTTAATAAATACTGGCACTGCATTCTTTCCCCTAGCTCCTCAATGGTAGCCTTGATATGGCAAAACATATACTCACTTCAACTGTACTTTTTTTAGGGTTGTTGATGGCTTCTAGAAACATTGTGCCCATCCACAAAGACAACAATATATTCAAAATGTGGTGCTTTTTTACATCACCTTAGTGATTTCATATGATCAAACACCCATACCTAGATCGCTTTGCCCAAATGACAATAAGGCATATTAGAATTCAATTGTTTGAAGAGTATGATAGCAAGACATATCCGCAAATTAGACAATAGAGCCATACAAATGAAGTAGTTAATTGGCTAGTATGATCACAAATATAAATTGTTATAACTTAGAACTTAGTATAAGTGTTAGGCAGTAGTGGGTGTACTTAATCCATGACTTATTGATGGGATCTAGCTCCCTATCCACAAAGGTGGCTTGCTTGGCAACTAGCTCTCTTGTCCTCTTCCCACTCAAAACTTATTTTTAGAAATGGTTTTCACCATCTCCCTCCATGCAGGGGCCCTAGCCAAGTGAAAGAGGAGTTCACACATCTGGAAACACGTCCGCACAACTTGACATTATTCACATTCATTTGTTGGAAGTGCATCACATACATGTCCTTGCCCCTAAGTTGTGCATGACCCGTCGATGTGGTCTGGCACGTCACCACTGCCTTTGACCCCCACCTCACCCACAACCTCAACCTCTCCTTCAAAAGATATGGATGTGGGCACAATGTGAGTTGTAGAGGGATGTGTTACGGAAGGCTTTGCCGAACTTATTGTCACAATGACAACTAACACATCCACAAATTGTTGTTTGAAAGTTGAAAGTTCAAACAATCTACAAGGGCCATGAATGTTTATATGTGGTCAAAGGACCCACCTCCTGCTTTGTGCACTGTATCAACAATGATGCTAGTGCTTGTGTGCAACTAGGGATCTCATGGTCATGTGGATGTAATACTTCTGTTTTTATTCGACCGGGGCGCTTATGCTCCTCTTTGTGCTTAATGTGCCATAGTTTTTAGCAATTGTCATGTGATCTTATAAGGTATCCCTAGCCCTCAACATGGTATCTAGATTTCTCTGTTTTTTGAGTCCTTACCCTCTTTGCTTGGTGGCCCTCTTCATGAATCTCTATACTTGCCTAATAGCTGATCCTCAAACCCTCTCATAAACCCTAAGTACTAAACCTCTCCCAAATCATAATCCCTAAGTTCTAACCTAGCCCTTCTCTCTCTCTCTCTCTCTCTCTGTGCTCCCTTGGTGGCTTCCATGGCAGCTCCTTGCTAATGTTGTTGCGATCTGATTGCGATGGATCGCTACTGCCATTTCCAGCTCACTGTTGGTCCAGTCCTTCAGTGCATCGCTGCTGCCATTTTTGGCACACTACCGGTCTTGCTGTCCTTCAATGCATCGCTGCTGCATTGCTGCTGCCTTCTTCCTCCAACGCACTGCCAGTCCATCGCTGCCCCTTTCATCCAGTGACTACTACATCGCTCTCAGATCCAGCCATCTCTGCTGCCCATAGGATCCTTAGTGGTAACTGCCCGTGGAAAAGTGATCATCCTCTTTGTAGGTCTCATTGCAGTTCCATCTCTTTTTAGGCTCTCCTCAGATCTGAAATGCCTTGTCGTAAAGGGGCTAATGCCTCTATGCCATCTTCCGTTCTTAGTATTTGTCAGACTCCCTCCGTGATCTTCTCTTCAAACCTTGCTAATTTCCTGCACATACAAGCATCAAATTACTTCTAACACAAGATGGAGCTGGCTGCCTTGTCTCCTCCCAGCCTTTGTTGCATAGATTATGATGAGGAATGCCTCTCTCTAGGCTCACTTATCCAAAATCCTCGAGCACCCCTTAACCCTGACACATAGGCAAGTGAGTAGGCTGACATTCCATTGGACCAAATGTCCCAGTGGGCATGTGACACGTGTCATGTTTGACCGGTCAACCCTGACATCTGTCACTCATTCACTAGACCAAGTGTCCCAGTGAGCATATGACATGTGTCATGTTGACTAGTCAACTCCTACTTTTTAGGAGGTCAATGCAGCCACTCCGAATTAATGACCCAGTACCCTATACCCAAGGTAACATGCGACTCTGAGGCTCAGAAACATCATTAACAACTTTATTTACATTTCTGTTACAAAGGTCACCACAGGCTGGTGACTTAGCCATTTTTGTATTTACAAGAAGTACATCTATAAGTAAAAACAGTAAACAACCGGGACAGGGAATAATAGCTGTAACATCCCTTCCCCCCTCAGGTAACATCGTCCGCGATGGCAAAGCTAGGGTACTGTGCGTGGTCTCCCAGGTAGCATCAAAAAGAGGCCTGCCATGCCAAGCAACCAAGTACTCACGGATCAGACGGTTGTGTAAACGCCTCTCCCGCCGATCCAATACCCTCGCTGGCCAATGGGTTACTTCTCCCTGCTCCTGGAA
Source organism: Diphasiastrum complanatum (assembly GCA_029204225.1). NCBI lineage: Eukaryota > Viridiplantae > Streptophyta > Lycopodiopsida > Lycopodiales > Lycopodiaceae > Diphasiastrum > Diphasiastrum complanatum. Next base: position 16,178,588 of record CM055106.1, on the reverse strand, counting down.
TGCAAACAAACCATCAGACAACAAGTTATTACCGTTATGTAAAACCCGTTTCAATCTAGAAACATGAAATACAGGATGCACTTTACAAGTTTTAGGAAAATCTAACTTATAAGAAACATCACTGATTCTTTTAACAATTTTCCAGGGTCCACAATAACGCGGGGACAACTTGTAACATTTGCCCATCTTAAGGGTCTTAGAGTCCTTGGGTACTTGGAGAAACACCATGTCTCCTACCACAAACTCTCTAGGCGTGCGATGCTGATCAGCATATGACTTTGCTCGATCCATCGCTTGCCTAATATTAACCTTCGCTAACTCAAGCATTTCATTCATTTGAGTTAGAAAATTAGCCGTACTAGGGATTCTCTGAGGAATTCCTACCGTAACAGGGCTAGCTGGCCTAAATCCATAGTTAAGCTCAAAAGGACTCATCTTAGTACTCACATTTTTCTTGTCATTGTAAGCAAACTCCAACAGTGGCAAGTACTTCTTCCACTGAGTTTGCGTATAACCCCAACAAATGCCCTAAGCATATCCTCTAAGGTCTGGTTGACTCTCTCAATTTGGCCATCCGTTTCAGGATGCTCCGTGCCGCTCATTCTCAATTGGACTTCAAGTTTGGCCATAACTGCAGTCCAAAAGTTTCCAGTGAATCGAGTATCCCTGTTAGACACTATGGATAACAGTAATCCATGAAGTCTAAACACATGCTCGATAAACAAATTAGCTACTCCAGCCGCATCAATCTTTTTACACATTGGAATAAAATGAGCCATTTTTGTGAGTCTGTCAACTACGACCAAGATAGAATCATGCTGCAATTGCGTGCGAGGCAAGTTGGTGACAAAATCCATGGAGATACTCTCCCATCTTCCTTCTGGCACAGGCAGTGGGTGTAAAACTCCACGAGGTTTATTCCTTTCAGCTTTAGTGACTTGGCACTTCAAACAGTGTGTCACGTAATGGTAAACATCTTTTTTAAGCTTAGGCCACCAGAAGTTACGTAAGATCAACACATGACCTGCACTAGGGCTACCATGACATAAATGGACAATCTTCCTACGTAGCTCCTCACAAGCTGGAATGAGAAGTTTGCCATTTCTCCTGATCATACCATCTTCTATGGTATATTTAAGGTAAGTGTGAATCAAGAGACCAGAACTCTCATCCTGAGATTCTACTTGCGCAAGATTTGCCTCCTTCACAATTCCTTGACAATGAGGATCCTCTTGCTGAGCCTGTCTAATCTCAGCAATCAGGTCATTTTCTATGACCACAAAAGGCATCTGATACATTATCCGAGATAATGCATCAGCCACACGATTTTCGGCACCTTTCTTGTACCGAATTTCCATGTGAAATTCCTGCATCAACTCAGCCCGCCTGGCTTGCCGCCCTCTTAGGTCCGGCTGGTTGCAGAAATATCTCAAAGTGTTATGGTCGGTGTACACATAGAATTCCGCACCATAGAAATAATGCCTCCATGCCTTCAAAGCGTGAATAATGGCAAACAACTCTTTCTCATGAGTTGGATAATTCTTCTGTGCAGGGTTGAGCTTCTTGCTTTCAAAGGCCACAGGCCTACCCTCTTGCATCAGAACTGCCCCAACGGCGATGTCACTTGCATCTGTTTCTACGACAAATGGTTTTTGAGGGTCAACAATTTTTAAAGTGACAAAGTCAGCCACAACTTGTTTCAAAGCATCGAAACTTCGCTGTTGAACTTCTGTCCACTCTTTCCATTTACTTTTCTGTAACATATCGGTCAATGATGCAGCTACGTGTGAATAATTCTTCACACCTTTACGTAAAACACATCCAACCCTAGAAAGCTTCTTAGTGTCGTCGAGTCTGTAAGAACAGGCCAGGCAAGAAGAACAACAACTTTCTGCGGATCCGGTTTTATTCCATCTACTGACACTATAAAACCCAAATATGTTATTTCTTTTTTAAACAATTCACTTTTTTTTATCATTAGCGAACAATGTATTTTCCCTCAAAGTTGATAACACAGTTCTTAGGTGATTAACATGCATAGCATCACCACAACTGTAAACAAGTATGTCATCAACAAAATTAACCACAAACTTGCCCATGAACGGTCTAAGCACATCGTTCATGAACATCATAAATGTTGCAGGGGCGTTAGTCAATCCAAAGGGCATAACTAAAAATTCATAGTCTCCAAAACGAGTCCGGAAGGCAGTTAGTTTTATGCACATCCTCTTCTTGAACTCTCACTTGGTGGTAACCACACTTTAGGTCAATTTTGCTAAACATTGTAGCACCATGGAGGGCATCCATAAGATCATCTATACGTGGCATAGGATATCGATGCTTAATAGTAATCTTGTTCAAGCCTCGATAGTCCACACACATTCTCCAAGACCCATCCTTCTTTTTTACCAGAATGATCGGAGAGGCAAAGGGGGAGAAGCTAGGTCTTACTTGCCCCTTGGCAAGATAGTCCTCAATCATGCTTCTGACCTCTTCCTCCTCTTTCAGACTCATTCTATAAGGTGGTCTATTAACAGGAGATGATCCAGGAATTAACTCGATTCTATGCTCCACATTTCTCTTAGGGGGTAAAATAGATGGAAGTTCATTCGTGAACACATCTAGAAACTCCTCCCTAATTTGGCGATTTAGGTTCTTAGTAAGATTAGTTTGTTCTTGACATACATCAGACTCATTAGCAGAAACAGACATATCATACAAGAAACAAACATACATGCACTTACACTGAACCTTACGCAACTGCATTGCCGTGATCAAAGGTCCTGGAGGCATATTAGGCTCTCCACGCAGGGAGTGAATCCTACCATCGTGCTGGAACTCATACACATGAGTATCCCAAGCGATGTAGGGTTTCTTAGCCACATGCCAACAGATTCCAAGCATCACATCAAAGCGAGCCAAACGGGTAATCTCAAAATCTAACTTCTTAGCATAGCTCTGAATGGTTAGAGGCGTACCCACAACCCTGGCATCCCACACTTCCGCACCCTTTCCATAAGCCATTTCGACTGTGTACTGGTACCGGGATGGTTGTGTGCTCACTCTCAACCGTTTAATCAAAGCGGAGTTAATGACGGTACGTGAGGACCCAGTGTCAAATAGAATCAAAACATCTCTACCACACAGTTGTCCACGCATAACAATCAAAGAAGTGCAAGGAAACCGATACCCGTGTTGTGTTGCCGCTCTTGACAACTGTGGCAAAGAAACCGAGTCCACCTTCCGAATCACCGACACGTTCATTAACCGTGGAACATCAGGAGGTTCTTCTTGTCTCAATTCCTCAATTTTCATAGGATCTACCTCCTCAACTTGCAAACTGTAGGTGGTCCGTGAGGGATTGCGAGAACACTCCTTCCACCTATGTCGCCCTAGACAGCCAAAGCAAAGGTTCTCTTTCTTTGCCCGCTCCAAGTCCTGCGGCGATAGCGTAGAAAAGCGCTGGCCCCCTTGGGTATTGGACGTCCCATACCGCCCTTTGCCTTTTGAGGCGCCTGCACCTTTACTCTTTTTCGCACTCTGAATTTGCTCTTGTGAGGATTGACCCTTCCATTTTTTAAACTTCTGATACCAAATGTCAGACTCATTCCGTGATCTTCTCTTCAAACCTTGCTAATTTCCTTCACATACAAGCATCAAATTACTTCTAACACAAGATGGAGCTGGCTGCCTTGTCTCCTCCCAGCCTTTGCTGCATAGATTATGATGAGGAATGCCTCTCTCTAGGCTCACTTATCCAAAATCCTCAAGCACCCCTTAACCCTGACACATAGGCAAGTGAGTAGGCTGACATGTGTCACTCATCCATTGGACCAAATGTCCCGGGGGGCATGTGACACGTGTCATGTTTGACCGGTCAACCCTGACATGTGTCACTCATTCACTGGACCAAGTGTCCCAATGAGCATATGACATGTGTCACGTTGACTAGTCAGCTCTCCTACTTTTTAGGAGGTCAGTCTAGCCACTCCGAATTAATGACCCAGTACCCTATACCCAAGCAACATGCGACTCTGAGTCTCAGAAACGTCATTAACAACTTTATTTACATTTCTGTTACAAAGGTCACCACAAGCCGATGACTTAGCCATTTCTGTATTTACAAGAAGTACATCTATAAGTAAAAACAGTAAACAACCGGGACAGGGAGTAAAAGATGTAACAATATTGCTTCCAAGTCTTCCTCACAGCCGGATCCATCTTCCCCTTCTCCTTTTATACTTATTGCATCCCCCATTTTGCCATCAAATCCTATTTTGAACAGCGAAGCTACTGTAGCTCTCCCCTTGACTCCATGAAGATCAACTCCGAATGTTTGGGTATCTCAACAACCACAGAGTAAGACTGGTTTCTCACAATTCTTTGCTTTTACTTGTGCAATCGCACCTTAAGAAGTCAGAAAGAACTCAAGATTGAAATTGCAGTTACCAAAAGCAAGGCGTCTTCCCAAATAGCTACTTCAGCTAAGCTCCAACAACTTGAAAATTAGGTGGAACAACATCATACTCCTATCCAATCTTGGGCATATGTGCTTAAAGGTAATAGTCTCTCCACCTCCACCTTCACCTTTGTTTATCTCAGTCACATTCACCGAGAGCCATCTATGAGAGCACAAGGCCCTTAATGTTTGTGTCAAAGGTATCGTGAACTCCCAAAGTGATGTTGAAGATGTAAAGAAGTTTTTGGTTGAGGACCTTCAGCACCATAACACAAGTATGGAAATTGCTATAGGAACTAGAAGCCTAAGGATCCAGAATCTTAACTATTCAATCACACAAAGCATTCTCAAAAGAAAGAGAGAGATGGCTAGAAACCCTCTTGTAGAAACTCGTGGACAGCCAAGGAAAATAGTTAGTATTGCTTACAAAAGTGTCTCATACAAATGGGATGCACACATATATATAGTCCAAGATGACTATCTAACTTCATGACTATTGGCTATCCAACTACTTGACTATTGACTATCCAACTTTCTAGAAGTTACATAGAAAGAATAAGGTACCTCCAATATGTCACGTTGGGGTACTTAATGTCACAATTAGGCCTAGTGGACCCCCTCCTTAAATGGAAATGCATAACATAACATGAAGTAACTTCTTGAAAGAGAAAAATGCAACTTGCTGTCCAAACTTCATGTCGGCAAATAAAGTTCGCACCGAAGTAGTCGAAATCTCATCCCCAATCATATCCAACACATAAAAGGAAAAGAATGCGTAATAATGAAGCATCAAGTCGAAGGGTGAGGATTTGCATGCTCCATCCGAAGTAGGGAACCAACATAAACTCGGCAATAAGTCGAAACATGGACGTGTAATCCATCATAGGCTCCCACATCATTCGAAAAAACTTCTTACCATAAGGACAATAAAAAAGAATACCAAACTCTTTTGGCATCACATCCTCCCAAACCTTACCATCAATGACTTGCTCACATAGAATAGGCAATGTACCAACAACATGATGAAGAGTAAGTGTAGAACCAAAAAAATCAGCAAGAGGTACTAATTTTAACGAGGCATGTGCCTTCCCTTCGTAGTAAGACATTTCTTTGTTGTCCTGCAAAGTCTCCAATAGCCGACAAGGAACTGTTATGGGCTGTTCAACACTTTGCTGCCCAAAGTGTTCCCAACATGGACCATGTTGTCCATAATCTTCCGCAGGCTATTTCTGAAGCATAATGGACTGCTCATGATGCAAAATGGGCTGTAAATGACTAAAAGAAGATGACTGAACCTGCTGTCTAACGTCAAATGCTCACTCTTAACACTTTACTAATTGACACATGTTGACTCCCGCGATTAGTACAAAAAGGTTCCAAAGAGTGCTCGAATTTTTCAGCCTTTGCTAAAACATCAAATTGAAAAGGTTTCGCATGAAACTTTTCACTAATGCATCCATCATATGCATCATCAACTTGCGGTGACTTGAGAAAAGAAGATTGTTTCAACATCTGTTCAATGTATCGTTGTTGAGAGATGAAGATTCCAGCCCCATATGGAAGATCAACAAGAACCTGTTTATGATCATCTCACATCAACTCGGTGACCAAACTTGCTTTTTTTTTTCTGCATTTGATTTGCTTAGTCATTTTATGTCTATACTTACAAAGTTGCATAGAAATACGACCAACAAGTTTGTTGCCTCAAAATAATCTTGATTAGTTGAGAATCCTTGCTTGCATGGTAATGAGATTATTGTGCTTGGGCTCCAAGCATTGATGATTGTAAATTTACATTTAAGTCTGTTATCTCATTTGGCTCAAGTACTATTTCTTGTTGTACTATTTTCAATGAAGTAGAACATTGAGCTATGTATAATGCCACATGTGAGGGTAGTTTGGCTAAGAAGTTTCAAGATACTGTGAGGCCAATCTTTTCTGTTTTATCATGTGTGATTGACAAAAAATTCAGTATTTTATGCTAGCACAAACCATATGAAAGTTCAATATCACATCATCAGGGAAAACATATATAGTGATGTCAATCTTCTATTTTCCAACACAAATAAGCAGGTAGCAAATATTTTTACTAAAGCAAACTTTGAAAGACCAACTTTCGCTAGTTTGTCACTGATAGGGCAACACTGAAATGATTTGTCCTTGCCATGCAAGACATTTCTCACTAGAAAGTATTTAGAGAGCCCTTTCCTCTTTGGTGACAAGGTTTTCCCTTCTTCAAAATGGATCATCAACCTTCTTGGTTCTTCTGGCTATGGTTCACCTAGCAGACTGCTTATTGGGCTTTGGCGATCAATGTGCAGATTAAAAAAATTCCATTGACAATACTGGTGAGACACCCTTTAATTGCTGTCTTGTGATTTTGTATCATAGAGAGACTAGAATATTTGTGACCTACAAAAATAGAGGGATCCATGTTGCAAGATAAAGTCAAGCTTGATGTGAGCAATAATGGAAAAAACTTGCAAGAGTTGGGCTTATTTTTAGCAATATGTGTATATGTATAATTACATTGGCTCTAAATCCAAGAAGCAAGTAATGCTTGAAAAATTGTTCCTTTAGGGTGCAGATCTTGTGTTCAATTCTCTCGATCTATCATTACATATTAAAACCTCCTATAGGTAATATCAAACAAGAAGCTCTCTATGCTTTTTCAACTCACACAACTGAGGAGAATGATGGAGAGAAATCACCAAGAGTGTAGTCACACACTATTTTTCATCAAATGGCACACTTGAAAAAGAAACTTGAGTTTAGATAAAACGGAAGTGGGAAATCTGTTTTGATTTTTACTTATTCAGTCTAAAGTGATATGTGGTTGAGAAGGGAGGGTTGGAGAGAGGTCTAAAATACTTTTAGCTTGAGATTAGCTGCAGCTAATTATAATATGTCCACTCTATCCACTATCTACTGTATTTCCTCCACTACTTCCTTGTAAATTGAGAGTCTTATGTCTCCAAGAATTAATGTCAGTTGCATCTCCATAGCTTACTAGGTACTACCTGCAATATTTTAACAGTCAATAAATTAAAGGACGAGTTACTGCAAGCTGTATAAAACATGAAAATTTAACAGTAAAACTCAAGGGATGCGTTATCCCCAAAAACATCTCGTCCAAGATTCTGCCAACCACTTCACATTTGTGATAATCACTCATCTTGACAAACAAAGTATTTGAACGGTCACAGTTGTGTTCTTAGGCAACATCCAGAAAACATAAACAAATTTGGTCTTAGAAACCCAAATATTCTAAGATTTGATTCATATAGGTGGTTAAACCACAATGCAAACTTTGCCAGGAAGTATTAATCCATAGTGCATTCTAGTCTTTATTACACCTGTTCTGGATAACAATTACAGCTGCAGTTCATATTGAAATTGTATTGCTCCTCTAATCCTTTTGCACTAAATTCATACAAATTAACAGATAAGTAACCAAGGCCTCTGACTAGTATAGAGATTATGATTTATTCAGGTAAACCCAACCAAATTGATGTAACATAACAAACACATCACATATAAGCACATCAGTAAACTTAAGCCACTTTGAATAGTATTGCAAACACAAACTTTATGTCATTGCACTGCTTCTGTAACTAAGCGTGTCTAAGTATTAATGCTCTGACCTTTTGAACTCTCCAGATACGAACTTCATGCAGCAAATACTCCTACATCTAACATTATTCTTCAGCATTCTGCATGTGGCTTAGTTTAAGAATGCATGTATGCCTTTGCAACCAAGAAACACACTTACCAGCAGTCAATCGATCATCAGTCAGGTTGTTTATTAACTTTCCTTTTTAGCAAGTCTTTAAAGAAAAGCACATGTCGGCCTTTAATGCTATACCATGGGTTTTTTAGAAAGCCCAGATCTTCAAAGATCTGCCTTCTTACAGCTGCTCATGAAGATTCTCTGATTGTTTCGCACAACTTACCAACATGCTCAAGAGGGTACTTATCATCATCACATCAAGAAAACATAGGCAACCATAACTCCTTACCAGATATGATGGTGGATTCAATATCCAACCAAAGTATCTCCTAGGCACAAGCATTAACTCAGATTCAACTATATGATCTGTGGCTCCTAAGATCCTCCCAAGAATTAACAACGTTGACCACTCATTTTACAGAATTTCTTCTCCTTGCAGACACTTTCTCCGAAGCCAAAGAACGAAGTACTTGCATGAGTCCACAATTAAAACCTAGATCATATTTTCATACGTTCCAAACAAGTACAAGAAACGATTTGTTCATTTTATTCAAGAATTTTAAAACGACGTTTAGAAAATTGTTCACAATGCTTAGGAAGTAAAAGTATTTCTGATTTTTTTTTACATTTTAAAGAAAAAGTCTTTTATTTTCTCACATGTCCACGTTAATGGCTCAAAACAATCAGACCTAAGTTTTTCTTAAGATAATCAAAGGATGTATAGTGTTTCCTATAACTTGTTTGCTTCAGCGGATTTTCAAAATAAAACGGATAAGCATAAATTGTCAGATATGTGAAAGTTGCTTCTAGAGGTGAATTTTATTGTGACTCTTGATCTTTTTCCTCTTGTAATGAACAATCTTACAAGAATCTTGTGTTGACAAGGGTATAAGCTATTTCCACGACCTATCGCGTGCAAATATCTATATTCATACCATAGTTGCACATAAATGCATTTTTGGAAAAGAAAAAAAAAAAAGCGTTTTTAAAAAACGCGGTTCTCAGAAACTTGTTTCTAGATTCATCATCTTTGAAAAAAATAGATATTAAAAAATCAATAGGGATAGAATCCGACAGGAATTGATGCACCTAAATTGAACCACATTGTACTCGAAACATCTGGCAACCTACATAAATATATCTACCCCAAACTAGAAACGCGTTTTTGCACTACGTTTTTAGAAATGCAGTGCAACTACGATTCATACTAAATAAAATGCATTGATCTTGGATACACAACACAATTTCCAGTTTTGTCAAAATAATTGCTTCAAAATTTTTTCACATGTTCTCACTACTAAACAAACATTGTCCAATGATTAGTTTTTATTCAATAAATGTCAATGCACAATAGAAATCAGATACTTGCATGAACAAGCAACACAGATCAAAATGGTGTTCATGCAATCTTACTAATAACGAACACTACACAAAGGACTAGCTAAGTAGAAATGATCTATCAACATATCAAAAAAACGACGTATTGATAAATTGAAAAGTAGCAAAGACAACATTGCATAGAGGCTAGAGCTATATTGATTCGGTCAATTACAAATAGAGATACATTGCAAACCAAAAGGCATTGGAGTGCAAAACAAGACGACAAAAAATCTTGTGCTAACCTTGTTATAAAGGAAAATTGCATGGTCCTACAAAGATACTTACGTCCTAAACACTAAAATCAAAATCACCACTTGTGTATTGACCGTAATGCTCTTTTCCATTCACAACAAAGCCTATAGGTTGATCAATGCAAATCTCCTCATTTGAATAGCCATGTGTCATCCAATTGTTGAATAGGCCAATAATAATGAGTAGCTAGAGCTATGAACATCTTGAATTGTAGTCATAATTAAGGCAACAACTGCAAATATCTCACCATGTTCTAGATCCGTAATTTGTGAAACCCTTAGCTATAAACTTGCCTTTGTGCCTCTCATTAGAGACATTTGAATTGAACTTACTTTAGAACCTCATCTCACTCCAATAGATTTATTGTCTTTTGGAAATTTGCAAACCTTCCATGTGTTATTTTTCAAAATAGGAATTTGTTTTTATCTCATTGCATCAATTCAAACATGAATTTTAGAAGCCTCTTTGTGGAAAAATCTTGATATTCTATGGCTTTAGCCATCATAACATAATTGATTCATGCAATTTCAAATTTTTAAGATGATTTTTATTTTTCTCATGTAGACCCTAACCACTCTCATTGATTGGTTTTACCTTGATCCAAGATATTTTCTTTTTGAATAGACTTGGTGAACCATTTAGTAGAAAGTTTTTCTATGAAGTCGTTGACTTTCCTTTCAAAGAAGAAGACCACTTAAATGGAGTAAATATCAAATAATGATGAGGGCTTCCTTAGTTATACGATTGAAAAGATTGTAAGCTTTTGAATAATGACTGAAACTAACAAATATGCATTTTTCATGTGCTTCATCAAGTTTTCTTCTTAAATTTCTACAAACATCAATGTCTATGTTGTAGAACACTTTAATGGTAGAGAGAAGGCAACGTATGTTGTATTGTAGTTTTTGTATGTGTGCAAGTTGTAAAAATTGTAAAAGCTATCTATCTTGAGTTTTGGGGTTTCTATGTCAAATCCACTCCTTGTACATTTGTAAATAAGTGATTAGGCCCAATTTTGACTTGGATTAGCTCATGATGGTGTAGGTTGCTTACACTTGGATTGATGGTAGAGGGCTAATGACTATGCACCTCACAATGTCATTTGACCAAAATGGTCCAATCAATGTAAGAGGTGCCATGAAAGTGTTCCAATCAGTGTAACAGGTGGTGTGAGAGTGGTCCAATGTTTGATCTTCATTCCCACCTATCTTGGATCTCAACCACTCTATCAAAGAGGTATTATGGATCAAGAGGCTACTCATGGAGCTAAAATGCATCAAGGATGAAGATCTACGCACAAGCTCTTGCAAACAATCCAATTTTCCATGCAAGAAGCAAGCACATAGCACACCATTTTATATGGGAGAAAGTCATTGGAAGGGAGATCACCTTGGAACATATTCACACGTGTGGGGAATGTCCACAAGAGTGACTGATCTTGATTAAGCTTTGTGATTGGCACAGTACCTTGATTCTAGATTGTTCAACAAGATCTAGTTCAGAAGATATGGCTAATTCACGATCTAGCATGCTAATCAATAGACTATGATAGCAATGAATCAAAGAATGATTAAAAGTACAAGATTACAGTGTTTTAGCATTAGCTTCATTACAAGTTAGAGAGAGAAAGCTAGAGAGATAACAAGAAAAACAATTTAGATCCAACCAAGCATGAGATAGCTACAAAACTTTGGTTCTTCATTACTTTGTGAATGAGAATGATATGTACATATATAGGAGAGCCAAAATTCTTGGTACTTCTTGCATTCAATGCACATTCTACACCTATTCAAGTGCAAACAACTATTAACTTGACACCTAACTGCTAGCATGCACAAGTTGCACCTAACTTCTACCTACTTTCTCCAAATGGCAATTTCTCAACTAGCCATGTACAAATCTACATGCATGTGTCCATTAGAGTGATTGCATGCTTTGCATGTCACTATGAAAACTTAGGACATTATGCATTTATTGTGGCTCAAAGTTTCTACAAGGTCATAATTGACCAATTCCATGTGAATCTCTATATGCATGTCAAACTAGACATTGTCAACATTATTGCATATCATACTAGACCAACTAGACTTTATGCATGTCACTGGAATTTGATCTACCTAACCCAAACTCATCCTATTCTACAAGGATATGTGCTCAATTCACATACCTTGGATATGTACAAAATATTTACATGGGTAGGATCTCCCAAACATTAACAACAGATGATAGATATGTTTTACAATTTTTAACACTCCTCCTTAAAATATATCTATTTGATGTTGGTGAAGATCCTTTGAGTTTGGATTCTTTGCTTTGCATTTGAAGTGAAGATGAACAAAGAATCCATCATAGCAGTATGCTTACCAAATCCACAATAAGTTCTCTTTGATAGAAATCTTTTCCAAATGCCTTTGAAAAATATTCCACCAACCTGCTACTATGCCAATGTACCTCCTGCATGTCTGATGTCGATCCTGGGTATGCAAAGTCCACATGCATGAAGTTGGCTACAAGAAAAACTGAAAAAACTGAGGCTTCCATGCCTCATCATGACCACAAAGATCATAAAGATCAAGATTGTACGATGAGCAATATTCAAGATTAAGCATACTAGCTTCACTAGTCCAAAAAATATGAACTCTATCCAAAATGGATCTAATCTTGAAACCATATTCAAACTTGACCAAATTAAGGCTAAATACTTTCTTGAGGGTGTAAGTGTCCTCAGTGGATGCTTCACTTAACCTCACAAGAAGTTTACAATATGCCTCAATACATGAAAAAACTCCTTTTTTCAAACTATGAGTACTAAACTCATACTTGCTCTTACTCAATTTAAGAGCATACAAATGATGGTAAAACATCTTGCTTTCTAGATGTTTTGGAAACATAATCAAGTCACAAAAGACAAGAATTAATTCCAAACTAAAGACTTCATTCAAAAACAGAATAGTCTTACTTGATCTTTGAGAAAAGCAAATCTCAATTAAGCAAGATACATCATTAATCAAAGAAAAAGAACAATAGATGAGTAAAACAAAATGAATACCACCTTTACTTTTCTTTTCTTTTCCATGAAATAAGATCAACAAGGACTCGGCCTTGTACAATGATGAAGATCTCCTTGGACATGCATGTTGAGGATACTCCTCCTCAAACTTTGACCTCATCACAACTTGATTACTTGCCATAGTAATGACTTGTGATGCACTATGAGACACTGTGCTCTCGGCCACTTCCAAGATAGAAAATAGATCTTCAAAATCAAGAACTTCTCCATGTTCAAAATCAAGAACTTCTCCATGCTCAAACACCTTCGAGATAGAGAGTGTAAAGGCTATGTAGCCTTCCTTGGTGGATAAGCATCCAACCATGATCCACAGACTAGAATCACCATCCTTCTTTCTTTCCAAGAAACCACATACAAAGCAATAGTCTTCAAGAACACTGAGGTATACAACCTTAGGCTTATAACTGAACAAGACTTCATAAAGTGCACTCCTTCCATTAGCTTCATAACTCCATAAAGTTTTGCATGATGGAACATACACATGCACCAAAAAACTTGAAGAGACAAGACACAACCAAATGTAACTTGTGGATCCATCAATAGTACATGCAAAGCAAGAAACACCTTCCTTGCTTACTGATAAAGAAAGATGAACATCGGAATGTTCCAACTCCATAGAATGTTCTGTCTTTTTGGAAGACATTAAATATGGATCCATAAGTGATTTTTCCATAGAATAAGCCACTCTTGGCTTGATCTCCTTGACTATAACAGGCATAGACCTGAAGTTGGAAACATACAACTTCCTATGCCATAGCTCCTCCTTGAAAACATAAGTCATCAATGCAGCATCACATAAACTTGAATTTTCATGCACATCTAGCTTGAAAATGCCTCCATATCTAGATCCACTTGCAAGGATCTTATCTTCTTTCTTTATGAAACAACCATTGATATTGAAATCCAGTTCATAACCATCATCTAACAACTTTCCTACACTAATCACACTCTTTGTGAGATTAGGCACATAGAGAACATTGGAAAGTGTAAAATTCATAGAAGATGTAAGTTTTAAGGAACAACTTCCAACACCTTCAATTGCACATGCATCACCAACTGTTGTGTATATTGATTTCTTAGGATATAGAACAGATTCAATAGAAACAAAAGAATCTTTGGAGCAACTCATATGAGTTGTTGCTCCACTATCAATATACCATGATACATCATTAAAGGGTAAAGAAGAAAAACTAGACATCAGAAGAGATGCCTCTCCACAACTTGCATGTGAGTCTTCTATGATACAACTGGTTTGAACTTCTTGTGTCTTCTTCTTGGAGTTAGAAGGATGAGCTGACTCATCTTCTACTCTACCATAGTCTTTGTTCTTTGCTTTTTTCTTTTGTGAAGGCACAAGAGTACTGGTTCTTACTCCTCTTTCTTGACTTGATCTCGGCTTCATGAAGGTTCTTCAGAGTCTCCCAAGTCTCCTTGGCTGAGGTGCATCTATAGATGCCATGAATGTGAAGACTCTTGTAGTTGGACTGCAATATGTTTGAGCTTATTCCTATCTGACTTAGAGTTGCTGCTCTCTTTCACTATAGGTATTTTCAAAAAATGTACTACCTTACTATGTGAAACACATGCAACTGTATTTGAGATAGATCTCAAATATTCCACAAGACAATCTAACTAGATCAGATACACAAAGTGGATTGAGACACTTTGGTTAGTTTGAATCCTACTTTTGGCACATGTGAAATGCAACAAAATAAAACACTATTGACACTCAGAAGGCTCAAAGGGTGTTCAATTACTTCAAACTCGGTCTTGATCTTTAGTTTCTTGTGTAGGATGCTCAAAACCATGAATTTAGAACAAAGTAAAAATTGATTCAAATCAAAATGTTGTCACTCGGATTTTGGACCTATCCTAATCCTCTTTAAGAGCTTATAACTCTTGCTAGACACTTTAGATTGATTTGGTTTCAATTTCTATGGAAAGTACATATCATAAGCTTTCCATCAAGCTATAACACTGCTATCTTTGGATTTATCAGCATGGAAAACAAAGGGACTGAAAATCTCTGATTTTCACACGTGCGGAATTCTAGAATTCCGTACTACCTCAATTCAGTTCTGAAAATTCAGTTCAGGTCCGATTTGATCCAATTACACTTCAGAGAAATGTTAGAAAAGGTGAAAAACTGCTTTTTTGCTTGTTTATCTCTCAATTTCTTGTACTATCAGGGAAATTAGCATGCAAAGCTTAATGAGGCTCTGATACCATGTTGAAAATTCTAGAATTCACACGTGTGGGGAATGTCCACAAGAGTGACTGATCTTGATTAAGCTTTGTGATTGGCACAGTACCATGATTCTAGATTGTTCAACAAGATCTAGTTCAGAAGATATGGCTAATTCACAATCTAGCATGCTAATCAATAGACTATGATAGCAATGAATCAAAGAATGATTAAAAGTACAAGATTACAGTGTTTTAGCATTAGCTTCAACACGCGTTAGAGAGAGAAAGCTAGAGAGATAACAAGAAAAATAATTTAGATCCAACCAAGCATGAGATAGCTACAAAACTTTGGTTCTTCATTACTTCGTGAATGAGAATGATATGTACATATATAGGAGAGCCAAAATTCGTGGTACTCCTTGCATTCAATGCACATCCTACACCTATTCAAGTGCAAACAACTATTAACTTGACACCTAACTGCTAGCATGCACAAGTTGCACCTAACTTCTACCTACTTTCTCCAAATGGCAATTTCTCAACTAGCCATGTACAAATCTACATGCATGTGTCCATTAGAGTGATTGCATGCTTTGCATGTCACTATGGAAACTTAGGACATTATGCATTTATTGTGGCTCAAGTTTCTACAAGGTCATAATTGACCAATTCCATGTGAATCTCTATATGCATGTCAAACTAGACATTGTCAACATTATTGCATATCATACTAGACCAACTAGACTTTATGCATGTCACTGGAATTTGATCTACCTAACCCAAACTCATCCTATTCTACAAGGATATGTGCTCAATTCACATACCTTGGATATGTACAAAATATTTACATGGGTAGGATCCCCCAAACATTAACAACAGATGATAGATATGTTTTACAATTCAAAGTTTAGATCTAATCTTGTCTTGATTTCAAGATTTATGTTGATATAGATAGATATCTATTAAGGAGGAGTGTGAAAATTGTAAAAGCTATCTATCTTGAGTTTTGGGGATTCTATTTCAAATCCACCCCTTGTACGTTTGTAAATAAGTGGATTAGCTCTTGATAGTGTAGGTTGCTTACACTAAGTAGAGGGCCAATGACTATGCACCTCACAATGTCATTTGACCACATAGACCAATCATAGCAAGAGATGCACCAAAATGGTCCAATCAATGTAAGAGTGGTCCAATGGTTGATATTCATTCCCGCCTATCTTGGATCTTGAGCCACTCTATGAGATTGTAAGAGCTCACTTTGACACTAGTTATTCGATGTGAGTTTGGTGAGAGAGCTTCAAACACTTAGAATTTTTTCCATATTCTCTCTCTACTCTAGAGCAACCACTTGTATTCTCTCTCTACTTGAGAGCAAGCCAATTCCATACTTAGTTTCTTTCATCAAAAGTCGCCTCTTAATGTGAATGTTGAATGGTGAATGACAAATGCATGTTTTGTGTGCTCTTGTCTTAAAAATTTTCAAGCTAGATTGTTTGCATCAATTGAGTGATAGATCTATGTGCAATCACACACACCTTAGAAGATCAATCACATTGATTTGTGAGTCCTCACACATGTGAAAAGTACACACAAGTCTGTAGAGATTGAGCACTGTAGCACACTCATTTTTGAGTAGATTGTTCGTATGCACATTTTAACAATAATCTAAGTATTTTGATTTACTTGCAATACTATTTTTGAATGAATGTTGAGTGATTACTTTTGTTTGTGAATGTGCTTCATTTATATATCTTTCTACTCATATGATTCCGTTAAAATCCTATTAGGATCTAGTGCAATATGTAGATCACATCAATCAATCCTCTCAAACATGGCACAGTAAAAAGCTTTGTTCAACAAAGAGAAAACTGTACATATAGGAAACACACCAACTGCATGAAATGGCGGGTGTCCTAATTTTGGCCTTCCACCTGCCAAACTAGAACAAGGCCCAGTATGGCCTAAATAATAGACAAGCCCGAGACATGCCCTCGAGTATAGCATAACGAAACCAAAATCCACTGTACAGGCTAATTTTCCTACATGTAGCTACTCAGCTAACCCAAGTAGCCGTCTACAGGATCGGTGTCCAACTGATATGACGATAGTGGGTCACGTCATGATAACAAACAAATACAGTAAATCTAATTAACTGTACACTAATTACAATATCACATTTAGAGTTGACATAAATGAATTAGATTAAAACTGATTTCTAACACTCTCTCTTAAGCTCAAATGTGATAGGAGTAAAGAAATATATTGCAACAATGTCTGGAGTGTCCAAAAGATATTATGCATATTCTAGCTACCCTGTACTTGACGCACACTCAAGCACACCATCAAACCACCATTCAGGTCAGAGGGTTGAATTTGATACAAACGGCTGCACCATCCTTGACAAATCTTGAAAACTTTTAGCTTTCAGGAGAAGAAGTGGCAATATCTACAAACTCAACCATTGTTATTCTTCCTACAGTCAAGCTCTTCACACCGCAACTTCCGAATCATTTGATATGCTTTGGCATTTCAGATTAGGCCATTTGAACTTCAATAGTATTCAACAAATGTCGACTCAAAAACTAGTACAAGATCTGCCTTCTGTCAAGAAGTCAACTTTTCCATGTAAAACCTGTATAATCAGCAAGCATGCTAGAAGTCCTTTCATTTTTGACTCAGTTCATACTTCAAAAGGCCTGCTAGATCTTGTACATAGCGACATCTATGGCCCGTGCATACTTCTTCCAAAGGGGGAGCTCTATACCTCCTGGCCTTCATTGATGACTTCTCTCGAAGGACTGCAACCTATTTTTAGAAGAACAAATAAGAGGCATTCAAGTTCTTCACACAATTCAAGGCATCTGCAGAAAATCAGACCCAGAAGAAGATCAAAGCTTTACGTACAGATGGAGGGGGAGAATTCATCTCCACCAAATTTAAGGAGTTCTACAAGGCCAACAAAATACATCAACAATTCACAATGAGCTACTCACCTCAATCCAATAGTATAGTTGAATGGAAGAATCAGACACTCATCGAAAGTGCCAAGAGCATGCTGGCCCATGCCTCTCTTCTGAAGAAATTTTGGACAGAGGCTATTTCAACAGCCGCCTATCTACAAAATCGATCCATCACCAAAGCCTTGAATGACAAGATACCTTATGAGGTGTGGATAGGATCGAAATTATCACTCAAGAATATCAGATTGTTTGGTTGCATTGCTTATGCTCAGATCCATGAATATCTCAAGAAGAAGCTGGATGACAAAAGCACAAAGTCGATTTTCGTTGGCTACTCCCCAGATCACAAGGCATACAAGCTCTACAATCTGAAAACAGAGAAACCATTCATGAGTAGAGATGTCATTTTTGTGGAAGATTGATTTATCAACCACAAGGGAAAGCTCAAAAAAAATTTCGATCTAGGTATCGAAGAAATTTTCGATCCAAGTATCGAATAAGGCTCTAGGATTAAAAATCAGGAAATCGATACAAACTCGAAAAATGAGCCTGAACAGTAGGGGGTCAAAATTTAGCCAAGAAGATCAAATCGACCGAGACAACCTCCATCCAAATTTATGGACGATGCAGCCTGCTACTTCGTGCAAAACAAATACAATTTTGGAGGCGATGTCTACACCTGATGCTGATCAATGGAAAGCAGCAATGGAAAATGAATTCGATTCTTTGATAGAGAATCAAACGTGGACAGTCACTGAACTGCCAAAGGGAAGAAGTCTGATTCCATGCAAATGGATATTCAAGGCGAAGTATGACGCTGAAGGAAGGTTGAATCGATACAAAGCCAGGCTGGTCACCAAAGGCTATTCTCAGTTTCTAGATTTGGATTATTCCGAGACCTTTAACCCAATTGTCAAGCATGCTTCGATCAGTTTGCTACTCTCCTTTGTAGCTATAGCAGATCTCAAAGTCCATCAAATGCATGTCCAGACCGCTTTCCTCAACGGGACCATTGAAGAAGAAATCTTTATGTCACAACCAAAAGGATGAGTTGAGCAGAAAGCAACACCTTGTCCGCAAAATTCACAAGGAACTCTATGGGCTGAAACAGTCACCCAGGGCCTGGTTCCAGAAAATAACTACATTCTTTATTGAGAATGGTTTCATTCCAAACTCAGCAGACTCGAATGTCTACTTCAAGTCTGTATTGAATTTTTTCATCATCATCAATCTCTATGCAGATGATACACAATTATTTAGTAACGATCTGAATCTGATGAAGAAAACGAAATGCATACTGACCAAGGAGTACAAAATGACTGATATGGGTCCAGCCCACTACTGTCTCGAAATCAAAATTTTTCGAATTTGATCCAGCCGTCTGATCATCAGCCAACAGAGATATCTCACAAATGTGCTGGAAAGTATGGAATGGCCAACTACAAACCAAGTCTCTTTTCACTCGACCCTGGATTGAAGTTGTCAAAGGAACAATCTCCTCAAACTGAGACAGAAAAAGAGGAGATGAAGCAATATCTGTTTCACTCCATCATCGGCTCATTGATGTATGCAATGCACTCCACCCAACATTGCATATTCAATCAGTTCACTAAGCCAGTTCCTATCGAATCCAGGTCTAACCCATTGGAAAGCACTCACCAAGGTCATGAAGTACATCCAGGCAACCAAACATCTTAGCATCTATTATTGAGACAGCCAACCTACCAACATACTTGAAGGATACACAGATGCAGATTGGGCAAGAGATATTGATACCAGAAGGTCTACTTTTGGATTTTTATTTTTATACAATCAAGGCCCGATCTCCTAGAACAGTCGAAAGTAGACCTCGGTAGCATTATCATCAACTGAATCAGAGTACATTACTGCCATGACTGCTACGAAGGAGACAATTTGGCTGAGGAACCTCCTAGCATAAATCAACCTTGCACAATCATATCCAACAACCATCTTTTGTGACAACCCAAGCACCATAGCTCTCTCTCTCTCTCTCTCTCTCTCTCTCTCTCTCTCTCTCTCTCTCTCTCTCTCTCTCTCTCTCTCTCTCTCTCTCTCTCTCTCTCTCTCTCTCTCTCTCTCTCTCTCTCTCTCTCTCTCTCTCTCTCTCTCTCTCTCTCTCGATCCAAGATTTCATTCTCAAAGCAAGCATATCAAAATCAGATATCACTATTTGAGAGAGAAAGTGCAAAGCATGGAGGTATCCTTAGTCTACTGCATGACGGAATCAATGGCAGCATATTACTTCAGAAAGGCTTTGTCAAAAGAGCTCCACCTCAGATTCAACGACATGTTGAATCTGAAAATCAAAAGTTTTCAGGATTCACATTAAGGGGGAGTGTTTGAATTTGATGCTCAGTCTCGAATCCATTCAATAATGAGCATCCTGAAAAGCTAGAAACAGAAGGTTCAAATTTCTGAACAGAGGATCAAAAAATTGATAATCAATTTTTTCTAGAATTATTTGATACCGGATCGACTCAAAAAATTCAATATTTTTTGAGTCAGTATTTTTTGAGTCTTTGTTGTTAGCAGATTCTAGAGAATCCCTAGATGCCGAGCCAAGCTGAAGACACAAGTTATCTCTCACCCATGACCGAGGAGGTCTCAGAAGGAGGAGAGCTGAAGAAGCTGAGAGCCGAGCATGAGAGCCGAGGAAGTACTAGCTAGGAAGACAGTGAGTTATCTTTGTAAGCCTACATGGTGTATCCCAAAGAAGGAATGACCATGTAGGAGCTAGTCATATTTCCTAGGCTTTGTAAATAAATATAGACCCCCCTTAAATTAGTTAGAGTGAGCCACCTTTTGATGGTGACCTTTAGTGGAAGGTCAAATTCCACATGTAATTTCTAATTTGGTGAAATTGCCACTTGGGCTCCACATGGGCAGCCTTCTTACTAATTTAAGGGCTCCCCTCTCTTGTGAGGGAGCTTTGAATGTATTGTCAAGTTCTCTTGAGCAAATAAAGAGGATCCTTCATGAGTTCTTGATGATTGCTAAGCTCCTTGTTCATGGCAATGTTCTTGAGTGAAATTTCTATGAGCATGCTTGAATTCCTTGCATTGTGGATTAACTAGTTTCTTGTTTCTAGTTTCTTGCTTAGTTGTGGATTAGAATTCACTTCTTGTTTATGGAATAAGGTAGAAATCAGCATTCAAGTAAACTAAATAGGCTGGAATAGTGGTGTAGGTCTTGCATACTCTCTTACTTTCCAGTTTTTGTTTGTTCTTGTTCTTGATTGATTTTTGATTCAGTAGATAGTGGTAGATCTGCTCCCTGTTCCAAAACATTGATCCTCTTGAGCTAAAGATGGTTACATGGCTGGTTTCTGCATGTAGCTGAGCATCGGAACTGTGTCTCCCACTGACAGGCTAGGAATTCCATGTTGAAATCGGAGTAACACTTCTGCTTGTAACTGTTCTAATAAGAAGAAAAACCATAAAGAACCGTAACTAAATAAGAGATAAAGAAAACACAAGAACCGTGTTCACAGATTCAAAGAATCTGTGAACATTTGGCGCCATTCCACAGCTACACAAACGTTAAACCAAGCCATATCTCTTTCATCTGTGTTGCAAAACAATCGCCTTCAGATCTGTTACACATTCATTATAGAGCCCCCCACTTCGGTCCTGACCAACGTGCTGCTCATTTCTCAACCAGGGTCTCACGATCCTTACCAAGCCAAGCTCCACGACTCAAGTCTGGACCGGACCGCTACCTACTACCTCTCGACTGAGCCACTACTTCAATATCTTGACATGTCCTGAGTTTCACCTCAACCGATGTTTATTGTTCAAATTTCGACCGGAGCCATACGTCCAGATTTCAACGGAAGACCTCTTTGCCATCTCGACCAAAGGAAATCTTCAAATCTCAACCGGACCCTTCAGTCCTAATCTCAGCCAAAGCGCTCCTTCGCATCTTGACTGAAGTCTTCAGTTAGATCTCGACCGGACCCTTCAGTCCTGATCTCAACCGGAGGCCACAGTCAGATCTCAACCGACACCGTCTATTGACATCTCGACCGACAGCCTCCGTCCCAAACTCAACCGACGGCCTAGTGTCAGAACTCAACCAACGACCTAGTGTCAGAACTCAACCGACGACCTCACGTCAGAACTCAACCGATGACCTTGCGTCAGAACTCAACCGATGACCTAGCATCAAAACTCAACTGACGACATCATGTCAAATCTCGACCGACGACCTCACGTTAGATCTCGACTGACGCCCTCGCGTCAGTTTTCGACCCATGGATACTCTCAATCTCAACCGATCCTCAGACCGTCCAATGCATATACAAATTCTGCACCGTGGGAACCGCATCCAACCGTGAGAACCGCATCCAACCATAGAAAATACATTCACCAATTTATACAATCCTACGATACTCTACAAGTTGTTATGGATCGCCCTTATGATCTGCATTCTACGGAGGACTATCCACCAGAGATGGTCTCCCCATCCATCGAACAAGCTCGATTTAACAGAAATTTCCAAATGAAATCCCAAGTCCAAGAGCCATCCACCAACCCATTCGACAGATGGGAACCCATGCGTTATGAAGCTCCATATGTGAACGACCACATTTTCATGCTGCCGAATCTTCACATGCACAAGCTCACTTAAACGGAGCTTTTGCAAATAATGTTTCACGTACTTAAAAACGTACCCCAAAGCTAGATTTACCTAAGTATGATGGTAACACTGATCCTTTAAGATTTTTTCAAGTCTTTGAGAACGCATGTGACGTCTATGGAGAGACATCACCGGAAGCCATGGTACAACTCTTTTCAATGACCATGATCGATCGCGCATGAGATTGTTTTTTTAACCTTGATCGTGAAGATAAACGTGACTGGTCACTCTTGAAGGAGGCCTTTATCAAATGCTTCAAGCCATTTCGCTTGATAGAAAGTCCTTTTGTCAAGCTAAGTAACATCAAAATGATAAAAGACGAGAAAGTACGTGACTATATTGAACGATTTAAAAGATTAAAAAGTCAGATACAAGAACAACCCACTGAGTCCATGCTCATAATTTGGTTCTTTGTTGGACTCCCACGATGGATAAGATGTGAACTTTGTTCCAATGATGAATATACATCATTGAAACAAGCCATGTCTGATGCCATTTGAGAGAAAGATGAGGGCTCTGATGTCGATGAACCACGTGAATGGAGAGCACATCGTGTTGTCCAAGAAGCTCGACCAAACGATGAAACGCGAGAACAGTTGTGGAAAACATAGATGGAGTTGCTTAATCAGCAACACCAACAACAAATGGAGAAACTCACGAAAGAAAAGTCTATCCAGAGTTCGATGCCGGGTCAGTTACCCATTGGCCAAATCCATCATAGACGAGAGAACACGTGGTGCCCTCACTGTCGAGGTGCACACACTGGCAATGAGTGCACTTCATACCAACCGGTCCCAGATACTTCCTTGATCAAATGTGAGATCTGCGACTTTATGGGGCATACCTCTCTTTATTGCTATTATAACCCGAGGAATCAGCCTCACAACCAGTCAGGAGAACATACTCAACCTCCTTGACAACCGTTTGTTTCACAAAACCAACACACGCATTACCATCCACGAAACAACCAAGTCCATATACAAGAGTTGCCTAGACAACCTCAACATGAACCCCAACAACAGCTTGCACTCTTAGGACCACCTCCAAGAGGACAACCAGATCTAGGACCACAAAAACATAGAAATCCTCGAGAGTCTACACAAACACATCTTGTTGAAAACTCATACGATCAGTCCTATCATCAAGATACAACACTTCCATCTGCTAGTTCTCAACATTATCAAACTGACAACTCATGCTTGTGCAAACGAGATGAGTATTCAACACCACCAAAAAATCCGGCACAGCTAGCCATCCAAGATGGTTATGCTATTGCCACAGACCCAATGAGCAACCGCTGCTTTATTTGTGGTGAAACAAGACATTTCATGGCTGACTATAAAGTAAAAAACCAATACCATGTGGAATGTCCCGACTGTGTCCGTAAACACAGTTTCAAGGATTGTCCTAAACAACCTAACAAGATTCTTCTAGCACGTCATATCTCATCCGAACCTGTTAGAGAACAACGCCAACAAAAAGAACAACAGCAAAATAATGTCAAATCAGCTAACCCCCGGGGAAGCAACTTGACGGCTTCCACATTACCAAAAGATTATCCAGATCCAAAGGTGGAATAACGACAATACAATGAGTTTCGAGATGAGTTTTTGCGAGAGGAAGAACATACAGAAAGTTTGTTCTCAGCTCATATCCCCAAAAAGGAGCAATCCCTACAGGGACTTGAAGTATTTTCTGACCTCCTGCAAGCTCAACTCACCATGTCGTTTCATACCACAATAAAATCCTTCACTAGGCTTCAATGTTATATTCATCAAAATTTTCAGATGCCTACTATTCCTGATGAACAGCGCGAAACAGAAGAGATTTCTAAAATTTTCCAAATTCCTATGAATCTATTGAATATAGGTGTTGCTAAGGGGACTAGCATCACCCTACCCTTGTCCTATAAAGACTATCCCGCAGTATCTATTATCCTAGATAGCGGATCAGGCGTTAATATCATGGCTTTGTCATTAGCAAAGTCATGGGGCTTTCATACCCTCGATCAACCACGATATAAACTTCGCATGGCTGATCAACGAGTTACTGACCTTGCTGGTCATTTATCAAATATAAAAGTTCGTATAGCAGGTGTCAAATTTGTGTTAGATTGTGTCATCTTAGATTTACTAGAAGATAACAATACATATAAACTCCTTCTTGGTACACCCTGGCTCCAGATGGCAGGTGTTGTCCAAGATTGGAAACAAAGCAAAATTACCTTTGGTAACCACGATAAACGAGTCACGGTTGACTCAATAGGCCATCTCAAGCCCGCCAAGGTATACAATGATTGGTCATCCACAACATTTGACGAATCAGATAGCATCCTGATCCAACCAAAAGGTCACCATACGAGGTCCACGGACATAATCAATTGTGGTCATGCACTAGCCACTGTGGACTGTATTGATTCCAATCGATGTTGTATCGAAACTGCTGCAGCAGATGTGGATATTCTCCCATCTTCTACAGACATTGACACACCCACCATCCCACTTATGATGATTGATCCGATTCCTATAGCATGGTGCCCAGGAGAACCTAGTGTCTCTACCGCCCATGTTTCGGAAGAAGGTATCCTTTCCATGGATGATGTAGACATGACGGATGAACATGTACTCCTATATCTAGATGCACAATCTTATCTGCCAAAAACAATTCCTACGGAGATAACGACACCAGGACCGTTGGCTCACGTCCAACTGACATCCAAGGTACCCAACAGCCAAACATACAAGCCCAAACCCAAAGTATATACATGGGATGTGTATCCAGACGAAGTCTGGGATGCAATCGACGACGATCTGCTAAGTGAGGCACCAACACCGCCCACTCAAAAACAACAAAAACCTTGATTACAAAAAACTAAAGTTATTGATACAAAATTAACCGAGCGTCAAAAATAGATGCGTGAGAAGCTTAAACAACCGATCAAGCCCTTGTCCAAAGGGACAGAAACTAAACAATCTGACCAAGCTTCCACGTCTGGTAGTGAATCAACTCAGATGATTCCCAAAGTCCCAGAAAATTTTGTGGACCCACCGTTTGATCTTCCATAGAAGTTCAAAGACTTTACACTGGATGGCGTTGTTATCCAGTTACCACAGCCACATCGGGAGCCTACGCAAAATTCCAACACCTTTGAAGGACCTGCTAAGACCATTCCACTAAACCTTAAAGATCTTGATGAGGAGATAGATCGAATAGTTCATGTTGGTACACATTTGTCATCAACCCAACTTGCTGATCTGGAAATAGTACTTTGCAAATACAGGGATGTATTTGCATGGAATTATACAAAAATGAAAGGAATCCCATCCGAAATAGTCATCCTTAGGATTCCTTTAGAAGACAATGCTAAGCCTATTAGGGCTAAACCCTATCGATCTAACTCTGTCTATCGTGAGAGGATCGATGAGGATATTAAGAAATTGCTGGATGTTGGCTTCATTTATGAAGTTCAACATAGTGATTGGGTATCGCCCATTGTGGTTGTGCCCAAGAAAAATGGCAAGCTTCGTATATGTGACCTCAAGAATCTTAATGTGGTTACGAAGAAAGATCATTTTCCCTTGCCTTTAACGACCCAAATATTAGAGGAAATGGCAGGAGCTGAAGCTTTCAGCTTCTTGGATGGATTCAGCAATTATTTTCTTGTTCAAATACTTAGAATTTGCTTTGCACAGGAACACAGATCATGCTACACAGTAACACAGACAGAAAATCACTTTCCTCAGCACGCTCACATAACAACTGTATTTTTCAAAATGAAATTACACTGTACATATAGTTGTTCACTCAGGCAACCCATGCATGACCCAGGTTGTCGTTGGCGGGACGCGTGTCCCATCGACTTGCCTCGTGGCGAGGCCAACTGATCCTTATCCACTGATAGGACCCACAGTACAATAACACAGTGATTCTAACTTTAATTCTAACTCAAATAGCCCCTGAAGATAAACATAAAGTGGCCTTTGCCACAAAGAACAAGGTTTATGCTTATAACGTTATGCCTTTTGGCTTATGCAATGCCCCTTCAACATTCCAAAGGGTCATGCAGCTGGCCTTTCAAGATCTGTTACATTGGATCGTGGAGATTTATCTCGACGATCTAGGTGTACATTCCTCCACAACTACACACCTTGACGCCTTGGAGAAAATCTCCACTCGCTGTCGTAGATTTGGAATCTCACTAAACCCTGATAAATGCCAAATATGGGTCACCCATGGGGTCGTACTCGGGCATATAATTTCAAAGGACGGTATTTCTACCGACCCGTCAAAAATCAAGGTCATAGTAGACATGCCCTTACTTGCAACAGTGAAGGAAGTATATGTCTTCCTCGGTCATACCAATTATTATCGCATCTTTATAATCGACTATGCCGGCAAGACACGCCTCGTTTATTTAGTTGTGGTAGATCCTCGCTGGACCGAAGAACAAATTAAGGCCTTTGAGGAGTTGAAAACAGCCCTCACCATGGCTCCCATACTCCGCTCGCCAGATTACACAAAAAAGTTCCATGTGCATACTGACGCAAGTAAATATGCCATTGGAGGTCTTCTTGCGCAACCGGACGAGTATGGCAAAGACTTTCCCATACGTTTCTTGAGCAGGCAACTGGTGCGTGCTGAAGTAAACTATACAACTATTGAGAGAGAAGCATTGGCGATGGTCTATGCGGTACAACAACTACGACATTATTTATTAGGCCAAACATTTGCATTCTACATAGACCATCAAGCACTTCTATATATTGTTAATAAGTCCTGTAAGGCGGGACGAATAGCTCGATGGTTGCTGATTTTGGAGGAATTTAATTTCCGTGTAGTTGTTCGGAAAGGGACCCAACATTTCATGGCGGACCACCTTTCCAGACTACCAAGTGCTGAAAAGTCAACGATGATCTTCCTATGCATGCCTTTTTCAGATCGATGCTATACCCTTATGAGCTGAGGAGATCACTCAGTTCCTCACAACAGGCAGACTTAAAGAAGGCCTAAGTACAATGAAAAAAAAAATTCTACTAAAAGCAGCACCCTTTCAGTTAATAGCAGGACAAGGGCATTGACGACATTATTCGACGATGTGCTTATGAATCTGAGATACGACTGATAATATCTCAAGCTCATGAGGGCATTGGGGGTGGCCACTTTTCTGTTGAAGCCACAGCGAAGATTATCCTTCGAGCATGATTGTGGTGGCCATCTTTGTTTAAAGACACGTTTGCTGTCATTAAAGCGTGTGATGTCTGTCAACGAGCAAAGAAAAATACCAAAGCAGACTTCACGCACTTTGTGTTTGAATCGAGAAAGGATCGGCTTCTCCAAGTTCGAACCGGTGAATCGGTTTTAGGATTTTTTTTCCACATTCTCATCGAGCAACAAAAGTCCAAGCGTGCACGATCACGGGCTACCTCCCCATCGGGATCCCAACCTAAAAGGGTCAACACAAGTATATTCCCACTGGTACAGAGGCAAACAAGCCCACAACCGGATCCACCAGCAGCTGCAACATCCGAAGCTTAAGAGGCCGATACCTCCAAGGCCCAGTTACCTGACACACAACAACAAAGAATGCAAAAGAAGCTTCAAGCTGGGAGCACATCACCAGTAGGATCAGTTTTCAATGGTTCCACCTCAGATGATGGCAGCTCATCCATGGCATCACAACAGCACTCGTCACCCTCGCATGTCATTGACAGGGGTGATGGAGCAACAACATCAGCAGCAGCCCAACATATGACCACCTCACACCTTGCTACTCCACTAGACGAAGTCACCACCCCACCCACATTGATAACCACGCCAACGCCAACAACATCACCAATGGCACAAGATTTGGAAGGGGAGGAGGGGGGATATCCAGTCCCCAGGTCACGGAAGCCGCTCAACAACCACAAGCCCAGCAAGTCCACACACTGGACATGTCGCAATATTTTGATCCTGCGGACCTGATGGAAATAAGCGACGACGAGCTAGAGAAGGAGAAGCAGCCAGGAAGAAGTCTCACCCCTCCACTAACCACCACCACCACCACAACAGTTACTAACATCATCCCTCCACTACCTCCACCTCCATCCTCAACATTGGCACAATGCTTATTTTTTGGTTTAGCCTCACCATCCCACACTCCAGATCAGTACCCAACTCTCACTAACTCTGAAAAGCTCACTGAAGCAGCCAAGCGCTCAATGATAGGCCTATCCGAAATGAGCTACCACATGCATTGGTTGGTGAGCCAGTATCAAGTGCTCGAGAGCAAGGTCCAACATCAAGACCAAGAAATTGTGCGATATCAAAGGCTGGCCAAAGAAAAAAGGGAAGAGACAATGGAAACCAGATTCGTGATCGCAGGGCAGAAATCCACTTTGGAAGAGGTCCAACAACAACCGAACCAGATGATCCAAATCGACCAAGTACGAGACGGATCATTGGGTACAATGACAGTCGATGTTCCTCTAGTCAAGCCTAAAGACATCTCAGCCATCCGAATGGAGAAATACGTGCGGCTAATCAGAAGCCGAAAAGAAAAAATTTCAAAACATTGTGGCCAAACAAGAGAAGATCATCTTGGAGTCCCAGAAGCCGCTGGAAGAAACCACGAAGGCCCTGCAGCAAGTCTTGGACAAGGTGAACCAATTATAGGACACGGCGTGCAAGGCCCAAGCAAGTGCTCAAGTAACTAAGCCATGGGACGATGATGGATCAGGGAATCAAGGCGGGCAAACCCACTCTTCAGACGGTAGCTCGGGATCGGGTGGCCAGAGAGCCGAGGTTGCTTCCAGAACTTTTCCCCGACCCCCTCCCACTTTCAACCCCTCCTCCTACTCTGCTTTCAACTTTTTCGAAACATTCATTTCAACTTACCTGATTCTTTCATCTTCCCTCTCTCCATCGCCTCGTAGCAAAATAATGGGCCCGTCAAAAGGCCCAGCTGACACCTACAAGGCCCAACGGAACGAGTTCCTCCAACAACTCCACTCCCCCGGTGCGGCGTATAACTTGCTGATCCCTCCTCCTCCTAAATCTATCACCCCCGCACCCCTCTCTCCAGATCATTCCATCCCTGACCTTCCAAAAACTAACATGAACATTGGAGGAGATAATGACTTCCTAGCAGATCAACCAGAGATAAGAAGGTTCTTGCCCAGGCAAGACACGAGCGCAACTGAGCTGTCAAAAAGTGAGCGAGCAAAAGAGAAAGACACAGGCACCAAGGCCCTAGATGATTATCTGGCGAGGCCATCCCAATCGCGTAGGACAACTTCCCCTACCAGGCCCAGAGGCAAATTGGCTGATACAAGGGAATCAGAAAAGTTTGAAAGAAAATACCCTCCCAACATGAGGGGAGGCAAAGAAGACATTGATCAAAGCCAATACTCCACCAGGGCCGAGATCATTGTCGCGTTACAACCGCAGCCAGAATGGTGGAATAAAGTCTTGAAGGATAGCAGGCGACTTCAAGAGTATTTGAAGGCATCGACATGGAAGCGAGTGGATTCTTTCTACATGCCACTCAAACGCAGAAACCCATGGCCAGTGAAAAAGTCGCGAGTAGAGTTGGTAAACTAGCCAGTCATCCTGGGAATTTCAGAAAGAACCACCCCGAATGATCTGAGGCTGCAGTTACTCGACTTCGAATATAAAAACAAAACAAGTGCCGATCTTTGCATGCAAGAAAGTGCTGAGTATTGCAGATCCATGGCCTTTCTGATGCAGCAAGAGTGTTTATGGGATCGAGGCCTGGAGCCCATCAAAATCAACCCAAATATAGCCCTCCAATCAGAAGAAGACCATGAAATGATGGCCAGGCTATACTATAGAGCGGCCTTCATGTTGTCACGCTATGTGACCTTGGTGGAAGACTGGCAGGAAATGGGCTTTGTGGAGAAGAGAAGAGAATATCTAGGACCCCTCAATTTTGGAAGTAAGCTTCGCTTCTAGGTTTTTGAAGCCCTAGGATGAGAGATGGGCGAACGAAAGCAGACGGCACGACGACGAAGTGAGCAAGACTCGCAAGAAGTTCTCAAGAGGGCTGGTATGTAACGGCCAATTGAGAGACTTTCAATTTTGAAGAATAAGTTTTGCGAACAATAAGCATCTAGTTTTACGGAAGCGAATGAAGATCCACGCTTTTTCAAGTGCCAAGCGGAAGACATCACCGGTGTTGTAGTGGGTCCTGCAACAGATTAGGGGTGGATAATGTTAGCAGATTCCAGAGAATCCCCAGATGCCAAGCCAAACTGAAGACACAAGTTATCTCTCACCCATGACCGAGGAGGTCTCAGAAGGAGGAGAGCAGAAGAAGCTGAGAGCCAAGCATGAGAGCTGAGGAAGTACTAGCTAGGAAGACAATGAGTTTTCTATGTGAGCCTACATGGTGTATCTCAAAGAAGGAATGACCATGTAGGATCTAGTCATATTTCTTAGGCTTTGTAAATAAATATAGACCCCCCTTAAATTAGTTAGAGTGAGCCACCTTTTGATGGTGACCTTTAGTGGAAGGGCAAATTCCAAATGTAATTTCTAATTTGGTGGAATTGCCACTTGGGCTCCACATGGGCACCCTTCATACTTATTTAAGGGCTTCCCTCTCTTGTGAGGGAGCTTTGAATGTATCGTCAAGTTCTCTTGAGCAAATAAAGAGGATCCTCCACGAGTTCTTGATGATTGCTAAGCTCCTTGTTCATGGCAATGTTCTTGAGTGAAATTTCTATGAGCATGCTTGAATTCCTTGCATTGTGGATTAACTAGTTTCTTGTTTCTAGTTTCTTGCTTAGTTGTGGATTAGAATTCACTTCTTATTTATGGAATAAGGTAGAAATCAGCATTCAAGTAAACTAAATAGGCTGGAATAGTGGTGTAGATCTTGCATACTCTCTTACTTTCCAATTCTTGATTGTTCTTGGGCATTCTAAGAATCAAGAAATGAGTGTTTCTTGATTCTTCGATTGTCAAATGTTGTTAGGAATCTAGTTTCTTGTTTCTTGTGCAGTAGTTAATCTTGTTCTTGATTGACTTCTGATTCAGTAGATAGTGGTAGATCTGCTCCCTGTTCCAAAACGTTGATCCTCTTGAGCTGAAGATGGTTACATGGCTGGTTTCTGCATGTAGCTGAGCATCGGCACTGTGTCTCCCACTGACAGGCTGAGAAATCCATGTTGAAATCGGAGTAACGCTTCTGCTTGTGGCTGTTCTAATAAGAAGAAAAACCATAAAGAACCGTAACTAAAGAAGAGGTAAAAAAAACACAAGTACCGTGTTCACAGATTCAGAGAATCTGTGAACATTTGTACATTTTTTGATACTTGTAAATTTCAATAATGTCAGCGACTTCGTGTTTGACAGTCTGCCCACTTTGTACATGCATTAACTGTAATGAGGCGCTTGTAAGAACTACAACAAAAGGTAGTTGTAGATATTTTGTAGGATATCAATTTTAGAATCTTCAATAGAAAACTTCTTCTGATGATTCGAGCTTCTGTAACCAGAGTTATCACTCTCAACGACTATAAGCTAAAGTTATTACTTCAAGCATTGTACTCATTGTTTGATATTAATTAGAGTGCAAATTTTTAGTCCTACTATTGTATTGTTTCATTGTGCATTTGTCTGAATCATTCAATTTGAATATTCTGTTGTTGTTTGTGGTGTTTCCAATCCTACACGCACCCGCTCAAGCTTCCACTGACTAACCTCTCGATTTTCGACACATCATTGGTGTGAGCGATGGTTTTACCATCATCTAACAAGAACTTCTTCAAATATTTGGGATCATAGCTGGTGCCTTTGCCATGAATCGTCTCACCAGCGTTTGGAAATCCAATCAGTTGAATTCTGTCATGTGTAATGTCGATGGTGACGTAACTACCAACCCTAGAGGGAATCTGAAAGGAGTGGAATTCATCCGAATAGGATGAGTAGGCAGCACATACTAGAATTTCATTCTGCTTCTCAGGAAGGTATAGCAATATTAAAAGCAAGACAAATGATGATGTCATTGGCTAATTGCAATGTTACCGAATGGTTGATTTCTACCAAAAAGATATTGTCAATGTAAGGTTTTTTGGGCCTTACAGGAATGTAGTGAGAGCAAGAGATCTCTGCTAGCCATGAGAGCAATAATGGGAGATTTCTATACAGTTTTGGAAATTTCAAAAATTTTGAAAATTTTCAGCATGAGCTCTCTAGCAGAAATCTGGAATGAACTCATGGAGAGAATCGGTGAAGCCTATATATAGACTTTTTTGGACACAAATTTGCAAATGCACCTAGAACGCGCTTTGAGTGCCCACGATTTCTCAGTGTGAATTCTGATACAGAGCTTGGATGGTCCTACGAGTTTCTACTAGGTATTTTTTGTATCAAAATGGGGTGAATTTTTTGATAGTACAAAATTGAAATTGATCAAAATTCGCGGATGTCACAAAAAAATCATCAATCTAATTTTGAAGCTTGACGACTTATCTACGAATTCTGTCAGTGAAAATCTGATGAAAAAAATTGAATTTTTTTATTTTTTGAAGGTCTGACTATAAACTGGAATTCAAGAAGGTGATAAATGAATCGTGCATAGTGAAATTGGTCTTGGCAAATTCTTCAGATTTTTTTGTGCATCAAAACTTCAGAAAAATAATGAAATCTTGTGGTTGGATAGAAAAAAGACTGATTGTATCACTAAGTTGATGATATATTGATTCTCTGAACCCAAAAAATTGTCAAAATACCCAAGCAGTAAGCAAAAAAGTAACAACAACAAACAATAACAAAAAACAATGTTAATATATATCAAGATAAAAATAGGCTTTGTTGTACTTTTTGAGTCTGCTTCCATTGATTACACTGTCTAAAATATCGTTGTTAGAATTTTCATCATCGTGCCGGTCATTGCTAAAGCACAAACAGGTGACGAATGCTACATTACCGCCCAACCATACAGGTACTGCCACCTCACCCATGTGCATTGGAGCTATAGACCACCATCAAGCAAGCTCAGATCTCATGTAAGCCATGGTGTCCCATACCACCATGTCTTACCCTGGACCCTTGCCTACCTACATCCTGAGGCCTAGATAATCGTCCTGACCTGACCAGCAGTGGCAGAGCTCTTCATTCTCCGGGAGAGAATGAATGCCAAGCTCATGGAAGTCCACCTCTATATACATAGTCCAGGTGGGTCATCTCCATCCATAGCCAAGCTTGAATGCAAACGTCTTCAAGGTGAACTGGATGCGACCACCCTTGAACGCGATTCTTATCTCCAGACACAAGTGCTTGATCATCCAGTCACACCGAAAGAAATCAGATACATGTTCAGGAAAGTTGAAACCTACCGCACTTCATTGGTAGGGTTTCAAAAAAAATTTATAAACTCAAACTTACGACAACAACTGAGCTGACAAAGGCAAAGGCAACAATTAAAGATTATGAAAAGACAGACGCTCAAGTTTTGGAAGCCGGGCCTCAGATTTCAGTCCTTGTGATGCCCCAGTTCTCACCTCAACAACAAGATCAGGGCAGCTTGTATACAGGGTTTGACGGGCCAGGCATACAGGAGATACCAGATGTTCAGGCCACTGACGAACGTCCATCAACGTCAAATCCCATGACATTGTTTCAGAAACCGATCACCATCGAGGACCAGATTCAAGCATTCCTTCAACAACATCCGCACGAGTCCTCGAGGGGTGGATGGGTTATCAAATTTAAGACCTCTAAGATGGAGGAGGGCAAAGAATTGGACAAACTACTAGCATTGGGAGAGCAGCCGGCATGGAGAACCATTGTAATTGAGAAAACTCCGGATTCCATCAGAGTTATGTTGCCAGTCTTCGCCAATTGCGGGTAGATTCTTATTACATGCCTATGCCAAGAAGGAATAAATGGAAAGATTTGGGAATTCCAATGGACAGACATGAGGATGTTGAAACGATCGAAGTTGAGCATGGATTTCCGGTTAATTTCCAAGCATTACTCCAACAAAGCCAAGCACGAACAACTGAAATGGCAAGGCGATTGCTGGAAAGACAACAAGAGAAAATACGGTTGCTGGAAAGACAACAGTTGGAAAGACAACAACTGGAATGACAATAGTTGGAAAGGCACCAACTCAAAGAGTAGGAGGAACAAGCTTTTGAAATTTGGAATGCAAACTACCACATTTTTGGCATCAGCATATGGTGTTGGATTTGCGGATTGATAATTACCTTATATGGAATAATTGAAATCATAAGCAAGTAGATTAGAACAAAGCACTTGTTTGTATCCTTAAGCAAGATGTTTCGTACCAACTATGCATCAATCTTGTATGTTTGTGTAAAATGTAGATCACACAATAGTGTTTCAAATGTATGTGTCACAGGTTGTGAATTTCCTTTCTACTGCATAGTAAGAATTGTTTTGTAAACGTAGAATTGGGGTACCAAGTAATGGTAATGACATATAACTATAAGAGTGAAGTCATGAAAAAACTAATAACAATTGGTAGATGTTTTGTCTGGGTTGGGTGCATAGTATTGGTTGTAATTATAACTAAGCTGGTTATCGACGAGTAGTTTGTTTTGTAGCCTAGAGGGAATATTACGGGGTTATTTTTCCATTAAAAGGTGGTTCTGCGGCCCGCTATTGCGGTTTTTAAGATTTCCAACGATGTGGGGTGGATTACTTCAACAATGGAGTGCGAGTATTGTGAATTTTCGACGATTCCGATTTCATTAGAATGACTTGTGACAGTTTTATGTTGCGATTTTTAGGATTAGTTGGATATTGCAGTTTTTACGATCTATTTGTTACGGTTCCATGTCGTGGTTCGATTCTTACGGTCCTTGGATTATTTTTTTTGAGTGTGAGACATGACATCGCAGATTCATTGTAAAACAACGAAGAAAATTTTTCATTATGTAAAGGGGACACTAACCCATGGATTGAAATATGAGAGACATTTGACTTTATTAGTTTTGCAAGGCTTCGTAGATTCAAATTGGGTAGGCTGTGTAGATCACAAAAGATCCATCACAAATTATATTTTTCACATTGGTAATGGTGTGTTTTTTTGGTCTATTAAGAAGCATGACACAATTGCTCTTTCTACCACAAAAGCAAAGTACAAAGCTCTATGTTCAGCTACATAGGAGGCAGTTTGGTTGAGGAGAATGATGGAAGACATTGGAATCCCGCAGAGTAAGCCCACTGTGATCAAATGTAATAGCCAGAGCACTATTCAGCACAATAGAATGTAATGACTTGTGTAGCACTCCAGAGAGGTAACTTGAGGCTAAAGTTTGCACAATGTTATCTTGCTAAGTTGGCCTTACATATTGGCTTAATTTGGCACTTTACAATACGATATGCACAAATGCCCATAATTGTGAAAGTACTGTACTTTAGGACCATAAATGGATCTACAAAAGATCCACAAGAGTGATTGGATGCTTGCTTAACAATCTATCAAAAAACTAGACACAAAAAAGTTGATCTAGATTGGCAATTTGACAAACAACAAGCATTAACAATCAAAAGCATTGATAAACAATGAAATCCAAGCCCACACGTGTGTACTAAAGGCTTTAGTACGGCCTTCAACCTGAGAAACAAGTAGAAATTGATTTGGTCTCATTTGGATCACAAAAACTCAATGTACATAGTGAACTAGCTTGAGATTGCCAATGAGCTCCAAAAATTTTCTATCTTCTCACTATGGAGAGAAAGAATACATAGCAAATTCGACTTCCTTCTTGAAGTTAGGTGGATTTCCAGCATGTAATAAGGAAGTTAACTCACTCTCCTTGACCTAAAATGAAACCCTAGTCTATTTCCTAGAGTTATGCTTGGTAGGTAGCTAGTTGGTCAAATTTTCACCTTAAACTTAGGTGTAGGTCCTATAAAGTAGGGATGACCACCAAATAGACATGACCAACTCTCTTGACTTGACCTAACCTACATTAGGATGGGTTTCCCATGTGGCATCATGGCCTCACATGTGTGGGACCCACTTGTGTACATAATTTACACTATTCTACATGGTTTTTGATCAAGCTAGATTTGCCAATTTTTGGCAATTCTTCACACTCCTCCTCAAATTTAGCTTGATCTATTTACAAATCTCTTGATAGATCAATGAAAGCTTTTAGAAGTGTCTAAAAAATCCAGCTACAAACAAGGAACTTTTGAGACTCCAATAGAGAATGATGTCCATGAAGGATCTTTCACCACCTCTTAGAGGATCCCTTACAAGATGTTCCATAAATGTGTCTATATACATGTAGCACACTTCAAAACTAAACATCATGCCAAGCCATGGATTCCAAGGCATTTTGTGCACTTGAAGATACATCAATTAAAATATTAAGTGCATAAATAATGTTGCCAAAGACAACTTGTCTTGCTTGATCCATATGATTGAGCCTAGATGGCTCCATCTTGATACTAAAGGTTCTTCTTGGAGTCCTCGGGTCTTGAGCTTGCTCCTCCACTTGACTTGACTCCAAACCATCAATGAATTGAATAAGGTGTTGATCCAAAGGTGCTTCTTCAAGTTTACAAATCTTCCACTCTTGAAAGATCACATTTCCACCATTGACAAATTCTTTGGTTGAAAACAAGTAGATTCTACAATCTCTACTTGAAGAGCAAAACACTACCATTATTCCTATCATTGAAATAGGGTAA
Organism: Diphasiastrum complanatum; assembly: GCA_029204225.1. Taxonomy (NCBI): domain Eukaryota; kingdom Viridiplantae; phylum Streptophyta; class Lycopodiopsida; order Lycopodiales; family Lycopodiaceae; genus Diphasiastrum; species Diphasiastrum complanatum. The sequence goes on along the minus strand of CM055106.1, from coordinate 16,141,215 downwards.
TCTTTGGTCCTTACATTGGAATGATCATGCACAAAGCATGTGGACACAAAGATTTCCAAAGCAAATGATGTTTCATCTTTTATGACTCTATTCAAACTATTACAAAAATAGTTATCCAATGAAATTGCTTTATCAACAACAAATGTAGATTTCAAAGCATCCCATTTCATTGTCTTGTCATACAAAGTAATAAACACCATGGATCTTAAAGGTAAGAAACAAGTCACCTCATGTCTACTAATACTTTCCAAAAAGTATTCAAAGATAGTAGACTCTCCAATGCTCACCACCCTTGCAAGATGCACACTTGAATGGACAATTTGCATGCAATTTGATGACTCGGCCAATGTCATTGAGGACTCCCTTGGAACTCTCATGCTTTGAGGCTGATCCTCAAGATCTTCCTCCTTTTGATGCTCCTCCTCAATGCAAGCAAGATCACACTTTGCCAAGATCTCCTCTTGAGTGATCTCCTCCTTCGCCAAGCTCATTCTTTCAAAAGCAACACTAGCTTCCAACTTAAACAATCTTCCATGTTTAAATCCCTTTGCAATGCAAACATCATTCTTCAAGATGAAGCAAACACCATGCTTAAAGTGGACATCCAAACCACTCTCTAAGAGTAGAGCAACACTAAGCATATTCTTGGTGATTGATGGTACATAAAGGACATTTTCTAGATCCATGCATTTTGAGAATTCTAGACACAAAGATATGGTGCCAACACCATCTATCCTACACTCTTCATCATTTGTAGTAAAGACAAACTTTTTAGCATCATTGAATGAGTGTAAGGTTGAGAAAAAGTCCTTTTCACAAGACATGTGGGAGCTAGCCCCACTGTTGATCTACCAATTGTCTCTTGAATTGCTATTGCTTGTTGGTGAGGATGTAGATGCCATCAAGAATACATCTACTTCATCCTCCTCCTCCTCCTTTGCAAGGTTTCCTTGTTTGTCCTCCTCCACTTGTGCTCTTAGCCTCTTGTAGCATTCAGATGCATAATGCCCCTTCCTTCCACAAAAGAAGCATTTTTGCTTTGACTTGTCCTTTGAGCTTGATGCATCATCCTCTTCTTTGGCCTCCTTTGGATGCTTCTTCTTTCCATTGGTCTTCTTTTTGCCCTTGAATGAGAAATTGGCTTTCTCATCACCATCCTGCAACGACAAGGAACTCATCCTAGATTTTGCATGGAGCATCCTACACTCTTCAGCCACTAATACACTGTGAAGTTTTTCTATAGTTGGCAAAGTGTCTTGGATGGCAAAACTTTGGACCAAATTTGCAAAGTCATCTCCTAGACCATTAAGGACAATTTGTACAAGCTCTCCATCATGAATCTTCTCTCCAATGGAAGCCAACTCCCTATTTAGAGACTTGATTCTGAGTACATAATCCTGTGCACTCTCCTCACTTCTCCTCATGCTTTGCAAAATTTGATTTCTAAGCATAAGAACTCTAGAAGTGTTGCTAGACTCATAGATTAATTTTAAAGACTCCCAAGCCTCTTTAGCATTAGCACAAGCTGATACTTCTCTCAACAAATCATTGCTCACATTCATCTTCACACAGTGAAGTGCAAGCCTAGATCTCTTCTTGTATCTAGCTAACTCCTGTGCACCTAGAGGTTCATCTTCATCTTCAATCAAAAACTCATAAAGGTCTTGGAGCACCAATAGTGACTCCATTCTAACCTTCCAAATAGCATAATTTGTAGAATTCAACCTCTCACTAGCTTCTAGAAGGTATGTTCCAGCAGATCCCATCTTACTAGTGACTTCTACAAACAAGAAATAGATTTGATTGACTTGAAACTCACAAAGGTCTCACACTTGTAGTGTTTCACTCAAATTTGATTTCTAATCCAACAAATGGACTTATAATCACAGTTCTATCACTCCCTCACAAAGCTGGAATGAAGATAAGATGAAGTGAAAACTACTTTCAAACAAATCTTGCCAAGAAATGGATTTGATTGTCTCTAGAAACTCACTAAGGTCTCTCTCTTGTAGTTTTTCACTCAAATTAGATTTCTAATCCAACAAATGGACTTATAATCTCAGTTCTAGCACTCCCTCACAAAGTTGGAATGAAGATAAGATGATGTGAAATCTACTTACAATCAAATCTTGCCAATTTTGGCTATTTTTGGACAAAAAAATGACTTAATCTCTTTCTTCCTTCTTGGTGTACTTTCAAGACCTGTTTTTAACCTTAATAGGACTTGAACTCAGCCTAGATTAATTAGATTCCATGAAACAAATTCAAATCTAATCAATGGCAAATGATCTTGGTAGATTATCCTAGGATCTCCACAAAAAATTACACCAATAGCTCACAAATTGAATTTTTTTGGATCAAATGAATACCATGCATTAAATGCAGGTTCAGAGGTGCCCACACATGTGGACAGTACGAATTTGGACCCCTACCAAGTTTGGGATCAAATCTCCTCACCAAAATCAAGATTCTAGCTTGCCCTCTCAAGACTAGTTTTTAGCACCAAAACTTGCTAAAAATGGATTTGCATTAGATCAATGGCTTATGCTCTTGTACTTGGCTCTGATACCATGTGAAAGTACTGTACTTTAGGACCATAAATGGATCTACAAAAGATCCACAAGAGTGATTGGATGCTTGCTTAACAATCTATCAAAAAACTAGACACAAAAAAGTTGATCTAGATTGGCAATTTGACAAACAACAAGCATTAACAATCAAAAGCATTGATAAACATTGAAATTCGAGACCACACGTGTGTAATAAAGGCTGTAGTACGGCCTTCAACGTGAGAAACAAGTAGAAATTGATTTGGTCTCATTTGGATCACAAAGACTCAATGTACATAGTGAACTAGCTTGAGATTGCCAATGAGCTCCAAAAATTTTCTATCTTCTCACTATGGAGAGAGGGAATACATAGCAAATTCGACTTCCTTCTTGAAGTTAGGTGGATTTCCAGCATGTAATAAGGAAGTTAACTCACTCTCCTTGACCTAAAATGAAACCCTAGTCTATTTCCTAGAGTTATGCTTGGTAGGTAGCTAGTTGGTCAAATTTTCACCTTAAACTTAGGTGTAGGTCCTATAAAGTAGGGATGACCACCAAATAGACATGACCAACTCTCTTGACTTGACCTAACCTACATTAGGATGGGTTTCCCATGTGGCATCATGGCCTCACATGTGTGGGACCCACTTGTGTACACAATTTACACTATTCTACATGGTTTTTGATCAAGCTAGATTTGCCAATTTTTGGCAATTCTTCACAATAATGTGAACAATACCACATTGGCCTAAGCTAACATTTGCAATGTTGGCCTAAGTTGCCATTTGCAAATCTTTGACAATAACACATTGGCCTAAGTTGGTATTTTCATAATCTTTCACAATCTTGTTGACATTCCTTGGGGCGAGCTCATGTTGCAACTTGTGGCAGGTTGACCTTGTACTTCCACATGCATTTATCAATTTGGATGTAGTCATAGCCCACCATGTAAATGTAAGGCACAAGTGAATAGGGGGAGGAGAGCAAAACAATCTTTTACATTCACACACTTGCTAGGCAGCTCCAAACAATAGGCACATGCACATGTTATTTTAAGCAAACTAAAAGAACGAGGATCTAAGCATGACAACTTGTTTTGGCTCTTGCTTCTTAACTACACAAGGCAATCATAACTAGATTGACTTATATGGTTGTATATGAACCATATACCTCATTGTGCATGCCACTAGATTTTGGTATTCGTAACCCCAGTCAAGGATACCATATACATACAAATTGCACACAAAGAGTTTAAACCTAGACTTTCTAGCACAAACTAAGCACCTCCACCATCTCCTTGATATTCTTTATTCAAACTATGCTCTACCTCATGCACCAAGAGCATCCCCAAGACCAAATTGAAATTGAGAGGCTAACTTTCATTTTCAATCAAAAGGGTTTCTTGTATTGATCTTTCCTATTGACTTGTGAGTGCGTCTTTACATTTCAATTAGGAAAGTAACAAACTTTCAAGTCTTTCTAACTATAACTTTGCTGTATTTTAGGAAAGTTTCAAAAGTTTGACTCTCCTATGAAATATGACCTTCAAACTAAAGGGTTGGCCCAATCATTGACTTTGGATTACATCTGTTTGTCTTTACTTCCAATGTCTCTTGTCTATTTACACGCATTGCAAGTTTCAAATTCCAAGCCTTCCAAATCAAGCAATCTATACATAGAAGTTTGTTGACATGAGTAGTTGAACAATCATTTATGAGTTTAAGTGGCCACAAGAGTTTAGAACTTGAGTCTTCAATCTCATGAACATTCCCCCTTGCCCTCTAATCATGACATATGTTATGACGAGGAGAGGGAGTTCTAGAAAGAAAGAAAAAAAGAAATAAAACAAATTAATCATTTATCCTTGTCTTGAAGCCAAGATAGTCTAGGTTTTTCAATTCTCGATCTTGTGTGGGTCCCCATGACTTGAAAAATGTGATAGGGACTAAGCGTGCAAGTCTAAAAGTCCAAAATAGTTTCGGTGCTTCAAGCCCCATATAAATATGAATCATGGATGGCAACCATACATATACTATTTGGAATCACGGGGGCTAGTTGACTGTGTCTCTTTCCTTGAATAAGTAACATATTTAAGCTTGTTTCCTAGATATGATACCTTAATGTATTAGATGATAGAATTTTTAGCCACCTTTGCATTGGGTAAAATAGGCATAAAATTATGGCAAGGCCACAATTGAGCAACCATTTTACCTGGTGCAGGGGTCACCAAAGAATTTCTTCCCAAGCATGAAGGATTTGCAGAACATTTCATTTTCAGGATGAATGATTGTAATACCTCACAAATTTTCACTTTTTATAGGCTATGACATACCCTCCTAGTTATTTATAGGATTTTTAGCGCAATAAAATGCTTTTGAAATTTCATGAATTTCAAAAATTTATTGCCCCACCATGGCACTTTCATGTGAGTTACATTGCTTTAAAGTCTTAGGAATCAATGCGTGGGACTCTATGCAATTGTGTAAATTCTTGTGTCTTTGCCATTATTTGGTTTCACGAATGAAGAGAAAAATACTTGTAGATCCTTTAATGTTGATGGAATATACTCTTTATATAATTGTTGCTGTTGTTTTGATCATGTGTATCACATCAGAGATTGGGTTACCATGGCTGCCCATGTATATGATACAAGGTAGTGTTCAAATGCATATTTGCATTATGATTTCAACGTTATGCTTGGTGTCGCGGCATACCAACAACAAAATGATTGATATTTGTAGTATAAACGGGTATCGTTCCTACTGGGGAGCAATAAAAAGGCTAATACTGTCATTATTAGTGCAAAACCAGAAATAACTAGTATATGGTAGATTAGGCCCATGTTTAGGTCTTTTATTGACATAATCTACTATTTTTTTTTGTGGTCACATGGGTAAAAAATTCGGATGCCATAATACATGGAAGAATTGCACTCTACAAAAGTATAGATGCCTCTTATGTTTTATAATTTGAATTTCACAAACATGGATGCCTATTATGTTTCATAATAGTCATGTGAGAATATGCCATATATAACCAATTACACAATGAGTGTTGTTGGGCATTTTCAGGCCTTGCTTAAAATTTTCGGAAGTCCTTATTGGGTGGCTTCCATAATACATTTGATTGGATGTGAACATGAAGGCCAATGATTTTGAGTTGGGTAAGACAAAGATTCATATCACAATGACTCAGTTTCAAACCCACCCCTTCAACGAGCTCATTGCCAAATGCATGGCATGTCTTGTGGTGCCCATCATTCAAGAGTGGTGGAGGCCTTCATTACTCTTGGATGAGGGTGGGCCATCACGCTCTATTAGGCATAGTTTGAAATATGCCAATCCAAAGATGCTATGTAGTTTAGTATGAGATTACTCCTTTATGCATCACATATATTTGTGCATAATAAATGCTCATACAAATTATTTGGACTGATGCTAAATTTATTTGATTTTGGCTTTATATTGGATAATGTAGTTGTTCTCTCTCTTTTGCGCTTTAGACATCCACACATTTTTACATTTTTACCTTTGATGTGATAGAGTAACTTATTGTGAGAATTTTGTAAAAGCCGAAATGTTAATCTTACATGAGATTGAGCATTAAAATGAGTTTTTTTTTAAATAAAAAAATTAAGCAATTTTTGTTTTCTTTTATTTTTTTCTTCTCAAAGCAAAGCTTCTCCCAAGTAATCAATCAACTTGGTTTGTAGTAGTTGTGAAGGGGGAAAACATACACGTAGCATGTTGTGGTTGGTTAGGAGGAGCCTCATTACATGCCACAACATGGCCTCACAGAAGCGTTCTATCCATCTACAAGTGCTACGTAAGGTATCCTTTATCTGATGGCTGGGTAATGTCTTATGGCAAGTTTCATTGCTCCGGTTGCTCAACTTGCTACCACCAGTAACGAGCCTCCTCATCAAAGATACCCAGTACATTTTTTAATTTTAAAATCAACACGTTGATAAAAATGAACGTAATGGATTGTTGGTGACTGACTATTCTGCCCATTTATTTGTCTCATTAAAAAGCAGAATAGTCATATGTTTTTTTTTTAAAAAAAATCGTTGATTCTGCCTATACGTCAGGTGTCGTCAGGCCTGTTGCTTGCCACGTGGCAACGTCAGACTGGTCTAAAAAAGGTCCAACAATCCATTACGCAATGGAATGGGCCGGGCACAGGTCCCGGTTCAGCTTTCCAAAATTTTTTAGGGGCGAAGCCTAAAATCTTTTGAAAAGCTGAACTGAGCAAACTGGCCTGTGCCCCCGACCATTCCATAATACATAATTTAGAAATTGTGTTAGCACCTTAGCACCCCAAGTTTATTCTTTTCATATCAAAATTAATGAACAACACTCACTCACTTACTCTCTCTCTCTCTCTCTCTCTCTCTCTCTCTCTCTCATCTCGGATCTTAATGGCACGGGAACTAAGAAAATTCACCCAACCTTGGATATTGATGTGAAGTTCAGATATTGCCACGTCCTCAGAAAGCAACGGTCGATTAAAGTCCAAGTGGCATACTTGCCACTTGGCAAAATCTAAGTGATTGAGCATACAAAATATCGTGCCATTAAGACCCATCCGTCCTCTCGCTGTCTCTCTCTGTTTTTGGTTTGTTGACGAACGTTAGAAGGAGAAAGGCGGGAGGCAGATCTGATAACAAAGGCACAGACACGAGAGAGAGAGAGAGAGAGAGAGAGAGCGCTTCGTATTCTTCAATTGCAGGAGAAGAGGTGCGTCTGTCATGGCTTCGAGCGATGCCGCCTGCTGCGTGCCAGCCCCACCTAGCGATCATGCATCATCGGCAACAGGAGCAGCAGGGAAGGAAGAGAGGTGGCGGGATCTGGGAGTATATGTGGTTAATAGCACCAACACTTCTGCTGCTGCTGTCATTTTGATCTCAGACGTCTTCGGTACGTAATGTGCTGCAGTAATTGCTGATATCTTACTGCAGGCTGGCTGATTGATTGATGGTGGCGTCTCTTCCATCGTTGTTGCGTGTTTCTTGTGTTGAATCGTTGCTTCTTCTGTTCCTGCCTTCTCTGATAGGACTCTTGTGCTACATGCAAGCTCGAGACAGAAAATGTTGTGATCTATCAGAGGTTTATTTGAGCAAGAGCTTCGTAGTGCCAAAATGTCAGTGAATTGAGTGTTTTTCTGGCTCATTCTGAATTTCTTCCGCATTTTGGATTGTTGGGCTGACGCAAATCGTTGAAATGGTTGGAAAAGGTAGACTACAATGGGAGCTAGAAAGGACATTTCCAGTTTGAAATGCAAATACATAAAATCTCTTTTGCAAGAAGAACCATTAAGTCTCGTTTTGTGCTCGATACATTCGCCCGTTTTATGTCAATTCCGTTTTTTTGGACGACCCTTACGTCGTCTTTCCACGGACGCTCTGTTTACTGATCAAAAGTCGAGCATTCACACTTGTTAAGATGGTGGAAACGCTCGTATTTGACTCACCTTTTGGTCCAACTGGATAGGGTGGGCGAGATGATAAGATACCTCTTTGGTCATGCTGATTCTCAGAATACTGATCTTAAAAGCTAACAGTATCAGGCGCATCTGCTGGATGCAATAGTATTCGCCGCAGGGCTACTTTCAATATCTTTATGTTCATTCTTGCAGTGTAGTCTTTATCATTCTTCTCACTAAAATCAGTCTGTTTAATATCATGTATCATGTTGGAATATGATTCGCCTGTAAGTAGTATCTTCGGCCTGTGAAATTCTTTTGAAGGCGACAAAGATCTTGATTTTTGGTCCTGTGTTCTACACGATCTTCCAATTTGAGAACACATCCAAGTGGTTGCAATTATTGGTTTCTAAAAGGGGTTTGTTTTTATAAGCCAAAACAATGCCAGCATATCATATGTTATATCTTTTCTTCTTTGTTGATACCAAACCTTTCTTTGTATTTGAGTATACTTCTTGTCTATCTTTAAGTATCTGAAAGGAAAATAATTTGCAACGTTAGGAGGCCTCTAACTATAATTGTGTGTGCTTTTTCAGGTTGGGATACTCCGCTTCTAAGGTGTGCCATCATACCTTGTTCAATTGATGTCTTTTAACTCAGAAAACTCTAGTCAGGCAAGGTATAGTTCACATGAATATCTTTTTCCTGAAGGTTGATGATTTTTCAAAGGTACGTAGTAGCCTAGTGATCTCATTCAACTTTGAGGTTATCAATGAAGGCTTTGAGAATTTGAAGTCTGTAATGCTCTAATGATCTCATCTGCTTGTTGATTTGAGATATCAATGAAAGCTTGCAGAAGTTTATATGATGACGGAAGAAGCTCTATCATAGCTTGGTTTGTCCCGTCCATAGGAATTGTGACACAATTGTCTGTGTTCACCTCCAAGATGGAGCGAGAGCTCCTCCCCATAACGTGCTGTTGATGTAGCAGAACATTGTCGTCTCGCACTGCTCCACTGATAGCCTGTTGTGCCTTTTTGTGTGAACAAACATCCATGTACTCCAATTTCTTTCACATGTCGACGTCGAGTAGTCTTGATTGTGTGAACAAGCATCCATGTACTCCAATTTCTTTCACATGCCGACGTCGAGTAGTCTTGAAACCAAAAGTATGCACAACATAGCTAGTTAAACATTTATGATGCATTGTCTATGACAATTTGCGCCACACGAGTGGGGACAACATGCTGATGGTTTCCTCAATCTGCTCAAAGATGTATTGCCCATCTTGGATGGCCCCCAAGAGAGGCGTCCACTACCTTCCAGAACATGATGCCCATGGAGATGAGGATGTTGACGACCGACCTAGGTCGATTGTCAGTCGATCCATTTGCCATGATGGAGTAGCCAAATACCTCCCAACCAGACCTAAGCTGTTGCAACTGTGTATCAACATGGTTGTACGCCCTAAGGTGTGTGGTGCGTAGTCTCAGTCTCTAATTAGGCGTGTTTGCTATGGTGAACGACAAGATCAGGCCGTAGAACATGTCAACTAGTGTCATGTCAGCTAAATCATCATTGCCCCTTTCAAAGGACTAACGAACGATACTTTGATGGATGGGTGGAACGTGTAGAGGATCTGAATGTGTGAGGATAGGGTGGGGATGCCGCTCGAACATTAGCAGCTGGCCCTTGGGTCTGAGGAAAGTGGGGCACTGCTGGTAGATGATGGCATTGTTGGAGGTGGGGATGCCATTGATGTGTTAGGTCCCCCGGCTGCAGATGATGTGGAAAAGGTATGTTAGGCGCAATGAATGTGGAATGTCTGTGAGGATCGTGGTATGTGGTGAGAGGTGTGGCAGATGTGGATGGTCGGTTCATAGAAGCAAAGGTCACAACACTTGCCTTTCTGATCCTCTCAAGAACGCTCGGGGTGGGAGCAACTGGTGGTTGATGGCTGGAGGAGGGGCCTTGTTACAGCTTTTACTCCTTGTCCCGGTTGTTTACTGTTTTTACTTATAGATGTACTTCTTGTAAATATACAGAGTCGCATGTTGCTTGGGTATAGGGTACTGGGTCATTAATTTGGAGTGGCTGGACTGACCTCCTAAAAAGTAGGAGAGTTGACTAGTCAACGTGACACATGTCATATGCTCACTGGGACATTTGGTCCAGTGAATGAGTGACACATGTTAGGGTTGACCGGTCAAACATGACACATGTCACATGCTCACTGGGACACTTGGTCCAAAATGGATGAGTGATACATGTCAGCCTACTCACTTGCCTATGTGTCAGGGTACTGCCAAGTGGCAAGTGGCGACAGTGCATGGAGTTGGCCATGTGTCGAGATTTAGGAAGGGTCAGGGTTAAGGGGTGCTTGAGGATTTTGGATAAGTGAGCCTAGAGAGAGGCATTCCTCATCATAATCTATGCAACAAAGGCTGGGAGGAGACAAGGCAGCCAGCTCCATCTTGTGTTAGAGGTAATTTGATGGTTGTATGTGCAGGAAATTAGCTTTGAAGAGAAGATCAGAGAGGGAGTCTGATAGGCTTTGACCAACTATTGATGTGCCCTAGCAAGCTTGGGTGCTATGGAAGCTGTTGTGCCTGGTTGTGAGTATTTGTCAGTTGTGTCGTCGCTTTGCCTTTGGAACCATGTGACAACGACGTATGCCAACTATCGACTTGTTGGATGTGTTTACGAGATGAGCCCTCACCTTGGTGAGCATGCTGGAGTAATGAATATGGCAAAAGCGGCATCTCCAACACTTAGCAACAGTCTCCCCTTGTGTACCATTCCCATCCTCTAGAGGCTCTACCTCATCCTAATATCAAGGCCTAGGCATGATGTAATCCTAAACCCTAAACTCGAAAATTCCACATACAAACCTTAAATCCCAAAACAAAAATCCCTAAATCGTAAACACTAAACACTAAACTCTAAACCCAGAACAGAGAACCCTAAAGCCTAAAAAGTTTCTTCAAATAAACCCTAATTCTAGCCTACGTAGTGAGATTTCAAAAAATCAACAAAAACTTGCAAAAAGCAAAGAGAAATGAAAATCAAACTCCAATCAGCTTCACCCCTGAGCCACGGTGATTGAGTATAGGAGAGGAGAGGTTTTTGGCAACTGAGGGGCGAGTTCCTGTAGGAATATATAGACTCTTGGAGCCTAGGAATATTCCTTCCAGGACCCTGATCCTTTACTAAATCCTCATTCAACTGCTTTTGATCTCCTTAGGCAATAAAAACTGCCAATCACCATGCACTACTCCACATGTCCTAATTGGAGTGTTGGGCCCTCACAAGGTTATTAATTACATTTATGGCCTAGTTCGGAATGATGAGGAGGCGTAACTAATAAACTCGCACACTGGAGTGTCGAATATCCATGCCAAGGATTATTCCGAATCCTATGATTCGGACATGGACGTAACATTCTTCCCCCCTTGAACTATTTCTGTCCTCAGAAGTGGAACTTAGGAAAATTCCTTTTCATGCTTTCAACTCTTTCCCATGAATCATCATTGTCAATGCGTTCTTTCTATCAGATCAAGGACTCAAAGATAGAACATTATCTCACTTGTTTATCTTTGGTTTTGAGTACTCTTTCTGGTTTCAAAGGTACACTAAGCGATAAATCCCCCCAATGGGTAAGATCCTCGAATTACGATCCATTATAGATTGGAATAAGTAGAGATGCAGTAGTCAGCTCCCAACAGGCTAACATTAAAAGTGTTATAGATAGTAGTAGTAGTCGACACTTGCAAGCAATACGTGATTGAGTATGTCCAAAATGTGAAGCGTTTCATAATAGTGTGGTGTCGAGTGCTCTTTTGTAGATTGTCCCTGAACAAACTTTTGCCTAGCAAATCTCAGCCTCAATAAAACATCTAAGCCTTCCTTTAAATTCGACATAGTGGTGAGGGCGATCAATTGCAGCTTGTATACTGCTGCTACGTATGTTGCAGATGCTTATGTGCCCTCAAAATAGTATCTTGTGCATTAGATAGAAATGCGTCTATCATAATTGGTGATGTATATTCATGGTAGCGAGAAAAAATGAGGAAATACCAATGCTATTGCTAACGTACCTATTACAACTATACTTTGCTAAAGATAGCTGTTGATCCCAGACATGCTCAGAGGGCAAAACAAATGAGTGCAAGTGTCCTCAAAACATTTGATTGAACATTAGATTCAAAATGTGCTTCAAGACTAGCAAAGGATATTGGAATCTACAATGGCCACCAATGGGCAAAGCGTTAGTGTGGGACAGAAGTTGGGCATGCGAGACAAGGATACTGGGATGCACAGTGCACCATCAGGCTAACTATCAACAATGGATTATACTAGGTGGTGAGAAGAAGTTGGGCTAACTGCTGTAGCATAATGATCTTTGAAATCAAGGCGTCGGACGTTGGCTTCGGAGAATGTATCAAATCAGCTAGGAGCAAATGTGGCAAGTGCGTAAACACACGCATGGATGTGAGACAAGGCATTGGTTGTTGTGTTGCTTTCTTCAAGACAATAATTGATATCAAAAAGTCCAACGGAATGGTAACCATATGAGTTGGCGATTGCTAAGATTTCTTTGAAGTGTAAAGATGATGCAAAGACTGATTAGTGTAGAGATCGAAAGGAGCTGAATATAAGTAGTGATGTCACTCTTTATAGAGCATGCAATATTAAAAGTAATTCCTTCATAGGGGTGGTATATTGCGTAGAGAATGGATTTTACTTGATTCGTACTTGATAACACCACCATCTTGATGGAAATTGGCACCAACTCCAACATTACTAGCATCCATTTGAAATACAAAGTGTAGTGCCTATAGGGTTGGTGTTAATGGAGCTTTAAGGCTGTAAGGGCCAGTACACCCTGAAGTATACAGGTCAAAATTTGCTGGTTCACCTCACATTCCAGTGTTTACAGTCAGTATATAACTGATCGGGGAAATATTTGGATTAAAAGAATGCCTCAGAGTGAGTATGTTGTCACTGTTTTGCACAACTACTGACTGAAGTTGACTTTGAGTGTGCAGATATACAGAAGCTGTATCGTTATTTGAACAAAGTTGTGCTTTTAGCATCCATGTTGAGTTGTATCTGGAAATACTTCTGCCTGTTGATTTATGCAAGGCATACTTGTTGACTTTATCAAAGATATTACAGACCAATATTGATCAGTGTCAGATTTGCATTGACATGCTACTGCGTGTTCTGGATATCACTATCTCAGGTTCTTTGATTTTAAGTTTCAAAGTGCACACAAAGTGCTTTGGAGTGTGAACTGTATCTTTATTCTTGCATCATCGATGAACCTACTTTTGTTTAAACTCTTGTAACATTGTGAGACTTGGTTTCTATATCATCTGTCCCCAAGCCCATTATCCATTAAGTTCTGATTGATACACTTACTATCTGTATTGGCTGATGTCTAGACCTGTAACCCCCGGGGTTCCAAGGGTCAATATCAGGCAATCATTGCTCCAAATTGAATAACTTTTTACACAAACGGATTCGGTTCATGAGGTAGAGAGCAAATGCAAAGCTCAATCTGAGGGTGAAGAATATTGCTACAACAATTGTTATGAGCACCAACCTGATAACCAATTTACGAAAATGAACCGTTAAGGGAATTAAGGCATGAGAAGTTATACAACTTTGGATCCTAGCCTCTTGTGGCTTGTCATAGTGTAGAAAATCATTCTATAAAGCGCGAATGAATTTATTTGGCAAGGCCAAAATTGCAAGTTCAAATGTGGGATTTTAAGCCCTTAAAGAAAATAGGGGCCTTGTAGCATGTGAATAAGGGTTGTTGGAGCTAATTTTATGCACCATTTTGTGCTATTGGATTTGACTCAAAATAAGGTACACCATCACGATGTAAATGCAAGAGGATTTTCAAAAAGACAACAGTATCAAATGGAGCAGGGTCAATAAAAAAATCAGACAAGACTGCAGTTGCAGTTGGAGACCTTACTAGTTATTCCATTTATTACTCACCTTAATTGATTCCTTATCTAAGAAGGAACCATCTAGTGCTTATAGTTAGATCATTATGCAACCTGTTTAGCTTTATTTAGTGATCCAAAGATGAACTGTGATTATCTCCACATTATTAAGAGTGGTCAGCATAGTGAAAGAGTGAAAATAACCGGTCAAATGCATAACAAATAAGTGCAATGGACAATGGCAGTTAAGAATTGCCACCAAGCTGTACTTCATCACTTGGTCTTGGAAAATTTAAACTCCAATTTTCTTGCAAATGCCAGTCTCCAACACAAATTTCAATCTACTGTTCTATAATTTAAAACTTGCAACTATATAAAGAATCTTAAAATAGAGCTCTTTGAATATGTGGTACTCTGTTACTTTAAATCTTTTTAAAGCTAGTCAACTTACTGCTAATGCTACAAATACTTAGTCTTTGCAACTTTAGTCCACTTTCTCACCGTTAGTGCTATTATCTACAGATGGCGTGACCGAAACTGAACTCTCTGGTGTGGCATCTTAAAATTGAGAGAGCCTAAATATCTTTCCCTGGAAGAATTTCATACTTATTCAAGCTGGAATGTGGCAAACAAATTATTCATAAGCTAACTAGTAACTTGAAGAATCATTGATGAAACTGTTAGGCCTGTGTAGCATGTTGTTTCCGTTACAAGTTTTTAAGCAAAAAGTACACAGAGGAAGTTAGAACACAACTTTCTAAATTTGGTTGTTCAATCAACCTTAAAAATAGTGTAAATTATTTGGTATGATATCCTATAGTTTTTGGCTTTGGAGACTGGCATCTCATTGTAGGCCCACTGAAAAGTATGTGCCTATCTTTTCTTACGTTGGATAGTTGTGGAAGGGTAGTGTCCTTTTTTTTTGTAATCTTATTTTGCCCAGATGACAAGATGCTGTTATACCAAGTAAAGTGATGATAAAAATGGTGCGTGGCTCTTTCAAAGTATCGGAAGAAGAGAACAACACAAATGAGTAATTTTCACTAGGACAAATATAAACCTTAACAGCAAGATATTTGAGATTGAGATTTTGAGCTAAATCTTAGCTAAGACTGCGTATGTCGTCATTTGCGAGCTGTTACTTACAATGATCTTGTAGTTAGTCCACAGACAGTTGATTGGGTCTCAGGCCCCATGTTCTTATTTTATTCCATTCATTAGTATTAGGGCCCATATTCTTACTTTTGGTTGACTGAAAATAAACCTTAGCTTTGGGCCTCATGAAACCAGCATCTATTAATCACTATTCATTATTACATATTGATTATGTAGAAGGCCCTAAGTAGGGCTTGCAGACCTAACTTCGTCAGATAGTAGAAATATGCTAGTGTGGCCTCTTGTAAGCAGGTGATTGATTGGGGAATACAGTCAATTTTCATTTGCAATTCTTAAGACACTTCTAGATTCCGATTCAGTTAAGCAGTTAGTCTAACAGTGCTATCATAATGTCATTCATTTGATTAGCTCATCAGTGCATTTTCAGTTGTTTGTGTTCTATGCGTTGTCTTGGTCATAGTTTGGAGACACTATTCGAAAGTTTGCAAATACAAGTCTAAGATCGTCTCTTGTCATCTTCAATGGGATCTTTGTTTGAAGTAAGGCCAAGCTTTGAAGTTTCGTTTAATTGAGAGTTTGTGATACCTTGATTCAGAAAATTCTAAAACTTCTTGAAGCATGGGAATTTTGAAATGACATGCTCTGACATTTTCAAATTCTTTTCTTGTTCATTTGCATGTAGAGGAAGCAAAGCTGTGCTTTTGGTTATATTTCTTATTAGTATGATGTCTTATTGTTTGGACAACCATATTTGGAAGGTCTACACTATGTGACCTCATAACTTCGATGGCGTGTTCTGTATGCTTGCAGAAAGCTTGCAGACAAGGTTTCAGCTGCAGGCTACTTGGTAGTAGTTCCTGATGTTCTGCATGATGATCCTTTTAAGCCTGCTGAGACAGGAAGTCCTTTTGCAGCATTCCCTGCATGGTTACAGAAGCATGAGCCTGTAAGAATCCATCTCATGCTTGAACGTTGTTTGAAGGAATCCTGATGTTGTCTACTGTTTAATTTGACTTTTTGTATGTAGTGGGAATTGCCCACAAAGAACACCACAAAAGTAAAGTTCTGTATGCCTTAGTGATATATCTGCATCCAAAAGAGTGGATGCTAAATTTCAGTACGTTTCTCAAAATATTCTTGGTCCCATTTTCCTTCAAAAGTCTGACGTTATTGGTCTTACTACGGGCAGCTGAAAGCTGTTCCAGAAATTAAGCAGATTATTGAGATTCTGAAGGGAAAAAGTATCACATCTATTGGCGTGGCTGGTTTTTGTTGGGGAGGTAAAACTGTTGTTATTTTATAGTTTTTGGAACTGCATTGCAGCAGACACAAAGTAAATCTGCGATTATAGTAAACATGCAAATACTTAATATAACTTCCTTGTTTTCAGCAAAAGTTGCTGTCCTGCTTGCTAGACAGAAAGACATCAAGGCAGCTGTGTTGCTACATCCTTCTCGAGTTGTAACTGATGACTTCAAAGGTAAATCCCTTGTCCTGTGACTCAATTATCGGTTCAGTAAATTGAGTTTTGTTTGTTGTTCTTGTTCGATGTCTCTGGATTTTCAAATCCAAGCAACCATGTTCTCTAGATGATACTTTTTGAGGGATTGATTTGGGATTCAGGGTGAAACAACAACTATAGCATGGATGAACTCTAAACCTTATCTATATTGAACCATATGCACCTAATGAACTACTGAACCATATCAAAGCACATAGTCTTGTTTATAAAAAGTTTTGGGTTTTTTTTGTAAATTTTTTTAGGTGTCTTAGAAAAGAAAAGAAGCCATAAAAAGGCAATACCTTGTACACATTCAAATACGTTGTATCAGGTGTCATATTCTTAGAACTTATCTTCTAAACATTTACCAGAACATTTGAATTGAGACTCCATTTGATTTGAATAAGATTCAAACGATTCGATTTGAGTAGTTTTTTCCCAAAAAAATAGTTGCTAAGATTTGTTGGAGCATGTTTTTTAAGGCTTTCAGGAATCAAAGATGTAAGAACATGTTTAAAATTTTACTTTTACTGGACAATACTATATATGTGTGTAGAAGCAAGATAGGTGTAACATATAATTGCACAGCAATCCTATTCACTGTGCACAAATTTGAGCAAATAGTGACATTTATGAGCTAGATTTCCAAAACATTTAACATATCATACTTTTAGCAAAATTTTCAATAGAACTAATCAGGATCATTTCCAACAGCTTTGAATTACCATTCTTGTGATCATGCATCTTCTAGGATAAACTAGTGAATGACAACGTTGCCAACGTCCTAGTGAGTGCATGGCCACAACATTATGTGGTGGCCGTTATAGGCTCCACCTTACCCATAGGTCATTTGGTCACCACCTCCTCTAAGGTACCTCACCCAAGTGACCAAGCCTATCCCCCAACTCCATGGTAGGAGGATCTTCATCCCTTGGAGTTTTTGTTTCTTCTAGTATTATTATTGTTGTGTTGCAGGGACAAGGCTTGGATATGGCTTGAATAGGAAAAGGTGTTGCAAGAAGGTGACTATTCCAATGTGCTATTGAGGAACCCAATTCGAAACAAAAATTTCTAGACTCTTGAATAATAGAGATTATGTGGAGAAATTGTGAGCTTCGATGGAGTGCAATTGCTAGCTAGGTCTTTTGAAAATAGGTGCAAGCATGTTTTGAGGGGTAGCAAAGCATGTCAATAGATATTGATTTGATGTCTCTAAGGATGATGATTACCTGCCTATGAGCTTCTGAGGATAGTAGAGAAGTGTGGCATGTTTTGAAGGTGCCAGTGTACATATTCCATTTTTAACGCAATTTGAATAGTATTGGGTTTTGATAAACATGTTTTCCTGTTATTTTGTGTTGGATTCAATCTTCATTCTTTTCTCATTCAAAATGTACTTTAGGTCTCTTTAAAAAAGACAGATTTGTGTTGGGTTTTGAGAAACATGCATTTTCATTATTTTTGTACATGTCTCCTATTTGAGTTTTTATATTGAAAGTAAACAGATGGTTTCATATTGTAAAAGATCAAAGTGGAGTTTATTATGTGGAATATATTTTAAGTCTCTATAAAAGGACAATCTCAGTTTCAATTTATTTTCAATATTTTAACTTTGTAAAATATCAGATTGTGACTGTCAAATCTTTTGAATAATTTTTGTAGCTTGTTGTCATGTATATAAGGAGAGAACATACCAAACATGTCGTGTAGAATGATAGTGGAATCAATGATAGGAGATTGGACAACTGATAGTTTTTTGAATATTGTCATTACTAGCTTGAGACTCTTTTGAATACGATGGACTGCGCGTACTATAACCTAGCACCCAACTTGTGATAGGCTGTAAAACGTGGCCTTGACACAGGAACAACCATCTTTGAATTAGAGAATGATATTGTGATTGCCACAAACCTTTTTTAACTTCCAATTGTGATTTTGAAATTTTGTTGCTGAAAAGAGTTCAAGACAGGCATCGGCTACACTGCTGGCCTGCTTGGGAAGGCAGCTGGCCTATTGTAACAGGCTATGACCTTTCCAGAAAATGGCCAGAAGGAAGACAGTGCTTGTTGGAATGTGGCCACTAGGCTGCCAGCTCTAGTGGGTGGGCTGCTTGCTGGGTGCTTGAGCTGTAGAAGGTTTTGTGGAAGTGCTATTGATCCAGTTGATCTTCAACATAAATGATGTAGGTAGTTGTTGAAGCATCGAAATGCTTCCCAATGAAAGAAAGGGCTTTGATAACAAGTTATCCTCAAAACAGCACATAGACATCATAGACCATTGAGAACAGAGAGAGAAGAGTGCGAAAGAGCATGATATTGGCTTGGATGTAGTTAGTTTTGCCTTTGTCTTAAGTCCCATATTAGCTTCAACATCTCTCTCTCTCTCTCTCTCTCTCTCTCTCTCTCTCTCTCTCTCTCTCTCTCTCTTCTTTGAAGCATAATCACTTCTGACTTGGAAACTTTGCTTTGCGCCTAGTTCGAAAAGGACAATTTGTGAGAGCTCGGAGTTCACTAGAACAATGTGCCATTATTTCATTGGTTCCAAGAAATCTTGCAACTGAGGATGTTGATAGTGTTCTTACATCTTTCGTCATAATACAAGCATTTGTCTGTTCATCATATAATTTTACCACACTACTGTATGAACTCAATAGCATCAATAGCGATTACATTCTCATTTTCTTCTTACATTGCATTAACATAGTATACGCACTTGGCTATTCATCATATAATTTTACTACACATCTGTCTCGGCATGACCATTTTCTGTCAGTTATAGATCACTAACAGCTAACACATCAACCGCAGAGATCATAGCACCAATAGCAATTCTGGCTGCTGAAATCGATCAGGGTACTCCTCCTTCATTGGTTAAGGAATTTCGTGCAGTGTTAACGAAACGACCTGAGGTTTGATTTAAATTCTCTATAACCTAGTTGTGAATTATAGAATCACATAATTGATGTTTTATGCTACTGTCTTAACTTTCGATGCTTTATTGCTCAATGCTTCAATCGATTGGATAGTTTTCTTGACATAATCTTTAGAGATTCAGTGCCAACTTTCAAAATGAATATGTTTTCTAACCTGCAGATTCTATGAACATTAATTGGCTGCAAAGAAGCTGCTGGCCAACCACCAGTCAGACAAGCATTAAGAATAGCATACTTGGTCACTGAAATGAAATGGGTTCTATGGACATGGCATTTTTGTACTCGCACCATAACCATGCACTTAAACTTTCTGAACGTGCACATGGATTGCATATTCAGGTTTGGTAATATCCAAGTGTTAAAAACAGATAAAGATTGTTTGTCAATGGGATGACAACTCTTGAACATGATAACTTTTAATGGAAGAATTTTGAAACAGAAGATAGCTTAGATTATTAACTATCACAACCTTTTGAAGTTTTATCCATGAAAGAACAATGGTAGAGAGGCTTTTGTATCGATAAATTGTGCCGATCAGAAGGCTCTATTTTCGCTGCACAACAAAGATTTTATTTTAAGTTCTCTTATCAAGCTTTATTCGTTTGAAGATGCAAATAAAGTACAGCTGCACTTTTCCTAAAAGGGAGATTGTTCATGCAGATTGACAGTTTTGTGAAGATATATCCGGAAGTTGCGCATGGATGGACTATACGTTACGATCGATCTGATAAAAAAGCTGTGCAGCAGGCAGATGAGGCACATCAGGATATGCTTAGCTGGTTTTGGAAATATCTAAAGTGAGGTTGTAAGGGCTAACTGTCCCATTCTAACAGAGTTATGATTTCTATTCTTAGTGATGCTACTGAGGGTTAATTGCTTTATTTGTACACATGCCTGGTGGAGTGTCCTTAGTGCACAAAATTAGTGGCAATTGATTGTGGGCTTACGAGGTTATTTCATGATGTTAAATATCTTAGCCCTTTTAAGTTGAAAATAAGCTTGATATATAAGGACGGTATTTATGATTTCCTTGCATATGAAGAAAGAAATTGCTAGAGGTGGTCTGGGTAGATTCTTGATGCGTTTTAGCTTTATGCCAAGGAATAGATGCATCAATGAGGTATTTGTTTCAGGATAGTTTGTTTCTATTAAGCCAAAGCTGAGTTTCTTTGCACACTTTGCATGTTGATATGAGTAATAGTTTCAAGTTGTTTACGGGACCTCAGTTGTCTCACGAAATATTTGACATATGGTCAAATTAAGGTTAAGCTTGTTTTGTGTTGGAACTTTTTCTCATTATATGTGGATGCACACATATTTGATATGCTTGAAGTTTCTAGGTTCCTCATTGTACACATGAGACACTGCCATGCTTACGTGCATGTATGTACTCTGGAGAGAGAGAGAGAGAGAGAGAGAGAGAGAGAGAGAGAGAGAGAGAGAGAGAGAGCGAGCGAGAGAGAGAGAGAGAGAGAGCGAGCGAGCGAAAGAGAGAGCTTTGGTAATATAATGTATGACACATAAGATTTATGGAGTAAATACATTGCAGTATCCATCATGTGGGAGCAGAATGCATCTCCTTAAAAAAGAGAATCTATAGGAAGCTTATATTCTGCGCGTCCCTGCGGATCTCATTTAAACAACTAGAACAATGTCAAGAGCTACCTCTCTAGTGAAAAAGATCAAATCTGCCATGGTTCATTCTAGGTTCACTAAGCTATTTGTTTTCGTAAGATAGTTTTTATATCTTGCATTACTACTTGAATCATATAAGTTGTCCTATATCAAAAGACTTGTTATTGTCTAGTATGTGACTTTGTACCTCAAGCCTTATACTAGACATTTTTCTTCCAAATACACCCTTGCTAAGAAACAAAATTGTGAGACTACATTCAATGCTATACACAAAGGATAGGATAAAACCATGGGCAAACTGTTCAAATGGGAAATAGCTCCCCTTGCTTCTTTAAGTGCTTGCTGCCACGGTTGCCCAATGGCCGAATTTCAATGATTTGAAGTTGTACTTACCAAAATGCTCATCTAATTTTGCTCTCCCGCCTGTCTACTCATGCTTTGAAACTATAAACATTATGCTACTTTGATTTACATCTCTTAAAAGCAACTATGTACAATTGACAAGCATCAGGCAATTGAGCCTGGTTTAGGCTATTTGCATCTCATATGCAATGCATCTTCAAGACTGTCCCAGTGTTGCACAGATCCCATCTTGTTGAAGTTCTCTCCCCATGAAATGTATCGTATGTGAGTCTTATGATTTGGGTTGGCATACTAAACTTAATAAATCGATTCTTCAAGACTTTTTATTGCCAACCTACCAAAAGATGAGAATACGTTCCTTTGTTGCAAACGGGGCATGCCTCTTGTTGTTGAGAAATTCTATCACGACATCTTTGATTGGAAGATCTTATGCAAGAGACTTTCCACTAATAAGATTTTTAGCTTACCTAAAAGGATATCTTTAATTTCGTCGAATATGGGTGTCCCTCTTTGTAAGAAGTCACCCCTTCTACATTTTTTTTGTTGTATAGAAGTAAAAAATTGCTCTCTTGTCATAGTAAGGTGCCTATCGTAAGAAAGCTTGTTATTAAATGTAAATTCCTTCTAACCTTATCATTTTTGAAGCCTCGTCAGATTTTGTCGAATATTTCTCTGTAGTTAAAGAAATTTCTTTGCCAAAGGTGATACTATACATTTTGAAAAACAAATGCCTGCAACATCATGTCTATCACCAAAACTAGATGAAAGAAGACCAAAAAATTTACCAATTTTGTATCAAAATTTTAAAATATGCTTGTGATTGTGAGTATGTATGGGTCTACTAGTGGTTCTTCCATTAAATTTACAGTTCTTTGTTTTGTGATTGTGGGTGTGAGGGTTCATCCAAGTAAATCACTGTTCCTTTGTCTCGTGTCCTGAATTCAAAGATCATCCGCGATATCGCAGTTGTTGTACTCTGGGTGCATGATGATTCCTTCATGTGGTTGTGATGTTGCAACAAATCCACCTTGCTCATGAACTCCATATCCTTTATTGGCTACTGCTGCTGCTATAGGATTAGTATTGTACAGAATATTTGATAACTTCCCGAGTGCCTTATTTTGGGATGTGCTCGTTGTTCTTTGTGCAATCTAGTTGATACACATGTTTGTCAATTTCTTAGCTAGAAGATCATGTTCTTTTGTAATTTGTAACTCTTAAGATGCCCGACATAATTGCCTCCTTCACTTATTCAGATGCTAAACATAGATTGGCCTTCTTAAGCTGAATTGTTATTTAGATGGTCATAAGCACTCTGCCTTTTCAATCCCTCCAAATCTTAATCTACTCCTCTTTAAGACAAGCCTAAGATCTGGTCTGTTCTCCCTCTCGTATGTTGCTTGTTTGCGTGATTGAAATTCACAAGCCGCGTGTGTCATTATCACTTTCTATCTAGGAACGAACTTGTATTATCTTCGTCTCTTTTTTTATTCCTCTAATTTTTTGTTGAGTTGCTAATCCTTTTCGTTTGAAAATACTAGTTAATTCTTATTCCCACAATTCAAGAATACTAGGCCCAAAAGCATTCTTGCATCAAGCTTATATGAATGATTGATTTAGCTATGGTGGCCAGTTCACTGGCAATTCAACCAAAACATCTCGAGTTTTCACTTGAGCATGCTTTTGTGGAGGAAATCAGGTCATGGAGATGTTGGACGTGTTGTGGTCCCACGATAAGCATCACAAAGACGGAGACGAACATTCAATAGCTGCTGTAGATCACGCAAGTATAGCCAGGAGACCGACGAAGAATCAGTTGCATGAGGCCGGTTGGAAGTATTATCGCACCATCTTCTACATTAGGTAAAGAGATGACTGAAGTGAACGTAGGGGTGGATGACCTGCTGGCCAACGCAGGCTACAAGGTGCGAGCTTTGGAGCTATAGCAGGTAGCTCAACGACTAGAGCACCTGGAGACTGTTCTGGCCGGTGCCGCTCAATGAAAGCTGTGCACTATAATCCGTCCGATCTTGCTAGCTGGGTCGATTGCATGCTTGTGTTTTTTTTTTAAGGTCACTAAGCAGAACAGTCAGTGCTGCATCACTAAAATGAGTATAGCATTTTATTCTCATCGTTTTAATTTTTCACAACCATTTTGTGTCTTACTTTCTGACAGGCGCAGCTACTTTGCCACTTATAGATTGCCAAGTCTGTTTTTCTCAACGATTTACTGATCTTTGATCACTTTGAATGGTAGTACATACATCTCATGCTCCTTGTTTTACTTTAGTCAAACGAAGTGCTAATTTGATGTCACAAGATCTTGATAGATACTACGTGAATGTAGTTCTTGACTGTACTGATTGCTTCAATCAAATACTGATTACAAATATATCTGTTGGATGCTAAGAAAATTTAGCAGCCTGGGCTGCTATATATATATCTTCGGCAATGCTTTGACTGTGCAGGCCAGCGTGCACAGGCAGAGGGTTGCTATATTGTTTTAGCAGTGCGCTGATTTATTAGCTGGCTGCTAAACAAATTTAGTAGCCCACTTAGCAATGCTCTGCCCGTGCCGGCGTGCACAGGCAAAGCGCTGCTAATTTTTTTTTAGGAGCCATCAACTGGTAACCATTGTATCCACGAGATATGCACAAATGGCTTGTGCTAGCAATGTCATTCCTTGATTTCAAAAGACAAAAAGAGAAAAAAAAAAAACAACTCGTACCAAAATGGCGATGTGAGCCTTTAGCTTCCAAGTGTTTTCTTTTTATGTTTTGATTTTTTAACCTTTTCATAGAATGAAAAAAAAAAACCTAGCACCAAAATGGCGTGCAAGTAGTTTTGCATTTTTGTTCCCAAATCCTTGCGCACGCAAGCGACTAAAAAACAAAACTCACAGGGCCTGATGCCAGCCATTATTAGCACAACTATGATTGAACAAAGTAATCATTGAAAAAAATTCAGAAACATTTAAAAAAACTTATGGTCCCAAATCTTTTATGATCACAACTAAATATGTAAATATTGGATTCAAATTTCTTATCTGTAACAGAAATCTAGATAAGAATATCATATTTGTGTTGGAGAATTATTCTTTTTTAGTGACCTCTCCACCAGGTACAACAATCTAACTTTTTTTGCAGCCGGCTGCAATGAAACCTACTCAATTGGGGTGCTGAAACATATGTTTTGCAAAAAAAACATTGTGGCCATAGAATGATTCTATCCAAAGTCACATAAGAAAAAGAAAACAAACCTGGAAGAATGCTTGGCATTGTTCAAGTTTGCAAGATATTTCCAAGTAGTAGTGAATTCTGTAACCTTCTCTTTCTCTCTTTCTCTCTCCCGCCCCCTAGCTTTTTTCTTTTTTTTTTTCACTTTTTGTTTTCCACCAACTATTTCACAATCTCTCACTTGTGAGATGCATGCATGCCATAGCCACATACTAATTAGCCATCAATAATAGTAAGCAATAAGATGGCGAAAATTATATTCACGAGCCTTGATGAAATATCTATAAGGCCTTTATTGAGATGGTTGAGCTATTATTTACAGACATTTGGTAGCCAGCAGGGCTCGTGGCTCAAAATTGTGTGAGCAACTAGCTCTAAGTCAGAAGTTTTTTTTTGGGTTAGAGAAAGCGTTAATTTTAGATCAAGTTGTATCAAATTTTGTAAACGATAAAAATCAATCAATGGTTAGAAGAGTGTTCTTATCTCTCCTAGCTTATCATTGCTTTGAATAAATGAAAAAATTCAACCACAAATGAACCAATTTTACAAAAAAAAAAAAATTAGAAATTCAAAACAATTAATGAGCTTTCAACGTTTGTAAAATTTCAATACTAAATTGATGGAATATTAAGAAGGCTAAAAAAATTTGTTTCAAAGAGGCTCAAATTTTTATACAAAGCCTGATAAGGCACTTATCCTTTCTCATATGGATTTCAATTGATTCAAACTTTAGGTAATGCAATAGTTAATATTAAAATTTTAGAGTTGTACGTTTCAATTTATATTGGAATTTACAATGATAAGAAAACTTGTGTGGTCTTTGTGTTTAACAAGAAATAAAATGACATGCACTTTGTCAAATTTTTATTATGGGCCACTCAAAGAATGTATTAAACCTAGAACCAAACTAATTATTTTTAAAGTTTTAAGCTAAAAATATTCAATAACTAATTATTTTTTCAACCCTAAATCCTTTTCCATTTTGATAATAGTTAAGTATGGGCTATAAAGCTTTGAGATTATGAAGCAAAAAGAGTTAAAAAAAATTGTGTTGAATTGGGACTTCCTGTGAACTTTCATAATGACTTCTTGTATGACATTAGCTGCCATAAAGTACCCCCAAATGGTATGGTGATGATTATGACTGCCTAGAGTGGGCACTCACTAGTGGTGCGATAAGGAGGCATTTAAGCTAGATTGAAATCTTTTTGTATGCCTACTGCTTTTACTCATAAAAATATCAGTTGCAATTGTAGTTGAAGTTGTGTATTGAATTTTTTATTGAATCTATATTAGTGCTAGGAGATTGTGTACTCATTAAGAGACTTGTTTTTTGTGTTTTCGAGTGGATTATCCATTTGAGAGCTTCATTTGTTCGTGGTTCGGATTTTGTCAATGGCTATTATCACAATAGCATTCAATGACACAAATATGTTGTATGAACTAGCAATAGAAACAGGTAAAAATATAGAAAAGGAAGTGGTTTCAAGCATTTTTGGCCTAATCAAAGGAAGCATAAAAGCTTTTCATTCTATAACCCAAGAATCAGTTAGCTCTCCTCTCTTGATTCCGTGTGAATATTTTATTGTTGAAGGTGTAAGACTTTCATAATTGAACATGCAGTCAGTACAAGAATTGTTGTGCATGGAAGATCCAATTAACAAATTGCAAATGTTGCTCAGGATCATCATATGCTCACTGGTCTTGCAAATACTATATGTAGTAATAAAAACATGAAATTTAGTCTGAAATATGTTTTATGTGGATGTTTCTCCAACACCTCACCATCAAGAGAGCCAATGCAGATGACAGATTTGGTAAGACAATTTCCCTTGAAAAGTAAACTGAGAATGTTGGAGGACCAGATCAAAACTATCAGAGAGGTCAATGAGTTGCCATCAAGATATAATGGTGACTATAATTTTCTGGTTGCCACCAGTTGATGAACATCAGAGTTCTATGTTTGGAATTGAACAAGGTGCATATGGTCATCCTTGGGATCATGTATGCCAATCGAGCATACTGAATGGGTGTCACCAATAGTCATAGTACCCAAGAACGGCAAGATGCGGATCTGTGTGAATCTTAAAGCGTTAAATGCAGTCACCAAGAAGGACTATTTTTCCTTACCATTTACAGAAAGTGTCCTGGATAGAATAGCCGGAGCGGAAGCCTACAGTTTTCTTGATGGCTTCAACGGTTACAATCAGGTGAAGATAGCGTCGCGAGATCAGCACACGACAACATTTGCCACGGAATGGGGGACCTATGCCTACAAGGTGATGTCGTTTGAACTTTGCAATGCCCCAAGTACTTTCCAGCGAGTTATGCAGGCAACATTCAAAGAGTACTTGCAAATTTTTTCGGAAATCTTCTTAGACGTTTTGTGCATGCATGGACCTAACGCAGAGCACTTATCCAATTTGGAGAAGGTGCTACGGAAATGCCGTGAGTTTCAGATATCCATGAATCTAGAAAAGTGTTAGTTTTGAGTAACACACAGCCTGATCCTTGGCCATAGAGTATCAAGACATTGGATTGCTACAGACCTATCAAAGATCAAGATCATTGTCGATCTGCCACCACCAGGGACGATCCTCAAGGTCTACATCTTCATGGGTCATGCCAACTACTACAAGATTTTCATTTTAGACTCTGCAGAGTTAGCACAGCCAATCTATAAACTTACAACGGAACCGCATTGGATTGAGGAAGCCCTAAAGGCTAGAAGCTTAAAGATGCATTGGTCTCAGTGCCAATACTATGTCCACCCAATTGGTCCATTGAGTTTCATGTGCATACGGATGCATCGAAGTATGTAGTAGGAGCTGTCTTAACCTAGCCAGAGAAACACAAAAAGGATTTTCCAATCTGATTTGCAAGTCGCCAGCTCAGTGATTCAGAAGTAAATTATTCAACAATAGAACGAGAGACACTGGCAATGATCTATGCGGTTAAGAAGTTTCAACATTATTTGATGGCCACACACTTTGCTTTTTATACGGACCATCAGGCCTTGCTCTATCTTGTTAACAAAACATGCAACACAGGAAGGATCACTCGATGGTTACTTCTGTTATTGGAGTTTGATTTTAGGATAGTGGTTCGCAAGGAAACACAACATTACATGGTGGATCATGTGTCGTGAATCAAGGGGAAGGAATCAGCCGCCCAACCTGATGATGAGCTACTTGATGCTACCTTATTTTATATTGACACTGTACCTAAGTGGGCCGCTCAAAGGGGACCATATGGTATTATTTGAAAGTGTATTCTTCCACACGAGGCCACCAAGACTATCTCAATTTTACATGAAGGCATAGGTGGTGGTCATTTTGCATCCGACATTATAGTTTGCAAGATCCTGCAATCAGGATGCTAGTGGCCAATGATTCATAAAGATACGGATGAATACCTAAAGAAATGCGATGTGTGCCAAAGAGCTAGGAGACCGACAAGGCTGAATATTGACCTTCTATACCCAGTACTAGCTCAAGCCACCATTTGAAAAGTGAGGATTGGATTATATTGGTCCAATTCACCCAACTGCAAGAAGTACACAGGCTCAATACATTATCGTGGCCACAGACTACCTCACCAAGTGGGTCGAAGCCAAGGCAGTACGAGTAGTTGATGCTAGGACAACTGCCAAGTTTCTTTATGAAAATATCATTGTGCGCTTTGGATGCCCGGTGGAGATAGTTAGTGATCGCGGAAGTCATTTCGTCAATGAGACCATCAAGGTCCTATTGGAAAAATTCTTCGTGATCGTACGCCTTATTATCCTCGCGGTAATGGGCAAGTAGAATCATCTGATAAGATCTTGTGTAGTGTAATCACAAAAACAGTTGAACCTAGCAGATCTGATTGGGAAACAAATTGCATGCTGCTTTGTGGGCATTTTCTAAAATTTTTCTTGGATGATCTTTGCGTGCATGGACTAGACTTAGAACACTTATCCAATTTGGAGAAAGTGTTACAAAAATGCTGCAACTTCCAGATCTCCTTGAAGCTAGAAAAATGTCAATTTGGGTGACACATGGCTTGATTCTCGGCCATATACTGTCAAGACACGGGATCGCCACAGACCTATCAAAGAACAGGATCATTGGTGATCTACCACCACCAGAGACGATCCGCAAAGTCTACATCTTCATGGCTCATGCTAACTATATATAGGATCTTCATTTTGGATTTTGTGGAGTTAGCCCCGACCAATTTACAAACTCACAGTGGATCCACATTGGAACGAGGAAGTCCTAAAGGCTTTCCAAAAGCGTAAGGATGCATTGGTTTCAGCACCAATCTTACGCCCACCCAATTGGTCCATTGAGTTTCATGTGCATACATTGAAGTATGCAGTTGGAGCAATCTTAACCCAACTAGGTGAACACAAAAAGGATTTTCCAATCCGATTTGCAAGCCGACAGCTCAGTGATACAGAAATAAATTACTCAACCATAGAGCGGGAAGCATTGGCAATGCTCTATGCGGTTAAGAAATTTCGGCACTACCTGATGGCCACACAGTTAGAATTAAAGTAGAATCACTGTGCTACTGTACTGTGGGTCCTATCAGTTGATAAGGATCAGTTGGCCTCACCACGAGGCAAGTCGACGGGACACGCGTCCCACCAACGACAACCTGGGTCATGCATGGGTTGCCTGAGTGAACAACTATATGTATAGTATAATTTCATTTTGAGAAATACAGTTTGCTATGTGCTGTGGAGAGTGTTTTCTGTCTGTGTTACTGTGTAGCATGATCTGTGTTCTTGTGAAAGCAAATTCTAAGTTGGTATCAGAGCCCTACAGGGAGTGTACACAGTACAACATCGTCGTTGAAGAGAGCTTTGGGAGAACTGTCTTCTGAGAGTTCGGGGTTTACGGCGGATTGAAGATGGAAGGAGAAACACTGGTGCAGAGAGTTTAGCAAACAGGAGCTTGAGATTGTGTGAGGATTCAGAGACAAGGGTGTCGGCTGAATCAGAACCTCAGCAAACAGAATTTTGAAATTCTGAAGCAGGCTATTTGGTGTTTGCAGTCAGTGTGCATTCAATCGGACACCGTTTGACAAATGGATTGAAGCATCAGCCTTCCAGTAGTAGACCGACCTTAGAGCAGTTGATTTGGCCAGCCAGAGAGTTGTGAAAAGTAAGCCAAGATCAAAGTTGTGAGAAAAACCCTGGGCCTAGAGTCTGGAAGCATAAAAGCAAGGTTTTTTTTCTCTATATTGATCCCATTTTTTAGTCTATAAAAGCCTGTAGGAGGGCGCCCTAGTAAGATTGGAGTGGGTTATTTGGTGAGATCTGATAGAGTACTCCGGTTGAGATCCAACCAGAACGCAATTATGTGGAGGCGTGGATAGTCGCGCTTCAGTTGTGAAGCATCAGAACCTTGAGGGCAGCCATAGCTAATAAAGCTTGGAAGAGAAGGAGATGGAGGTTGTGGACAGGTCGCCTGCGCAAGGAACCATGATAACCTGGTAGTGTTTGCAAGAGGATAGTGGCTGCTTGAGTAACTACTCAGCGC